>JAQFVV010014485.1:0-35279 GCA_028023455.1 Epiperipatus broadwayi
TTAAATGTAAATCACTAAAATAATTTTAAACCTTATATATATGTGCATAAATAAATCTGTTTACGTATGATAATTACTGGCAGTGGCTTACTTTATTCTTTTATATACTAGTAAATGATATTATTAAATCTCTGCTATTCCACTGAGCTAGTGACAATGGGCTAACGATCTAAATATGTAAATAAAGTGGAATCCTAACAGCGCGTATCTGCCTACTCTATAAATTTTTCTAGGCTCAAATGCCTAGATGGCGCCCTTTGGTAGTGCGGTGCGGTGCGATGCGATCTACCACTTCGTTTGGATCGTTATAATATATATATATATATACAGTGACCTTCTGAATGGTCACAAGTAATTAAACTGTGTTGCATCAGTAGTGAATAACTGCATTGTACTAAAAAAATGATATAGTCTTAAAATTTTAAAATTTTTCTATTAATGGTTCACAAACTTATATGTGGGCCAACTGTGCATTTTGGTTAGCAATTTTTCAAGCATTTATTGTTATTATTATATTTGATAAAGTGTTTAATGCAAGGAAGGGGGTGGATTATTACAGAAAGTGTTGTTATAATAGTTAGATTGATGCAAAGTTGTTTTATTTGTTTATAAGATAGTGTTGGTGTTTGTTTGAACGGTTTTCTGATTTATTATTCATTGACACCCATCCATTTACTAATATTATAGTCAGTGAGATATGTTTAACCCATAGCCATATCAGTTATGTTTTAGTTAGAATAATTTAATATTCATATAGCAGCAAATGTGTATGAATGTATTATCATCTCATTTAATTTCATATTCTAATTACAATAAACAATATTACACTTCCAAAAAAACATTTAAATTACAGTAATTATCTTTAATAATTTTGCAAAAATATATTTTCTTAAGTAATTAATGGATATTTGGATTAAATTTGTAAAAAGTGATGTTTTTTTTTGTTTTATTTGACTTGATTTAATTATGAAGATCAAAAAAAATTTTTTTTTCAAGAAAAGATTTCTTGAATATTAATTAACTCTTGTCTGCAGAGGGAGGAGTTGACCTTTTTGGAGAGAAAATATGACCTTTTGATGGAAGGAAGTGATGTCAATTTAACTAATAGTCACTAGTAAAATTTGTTCATTATTATTAGTCAACCAGTGCCTTAGTTTGTTTCTGCCTGTAACAAGTATATATATATCTTCCAGAAGTCAAGTCAATTTTGAAAGCTCCAAAAATGAAATTTAAAAGTTCTAGGAAAATTCTAGTTATCAGAAGGTATTTAACTAGAATGTCTGGCTAAATTATAAAGAAAAGGGTGTGTCAGTTCTATTCCTTTGCTTAGTCTAAACATTTAAATTAACACTATCATATTTATTTTCATTCTAAAAATGTTTGTTTTCACTATTAAATTTATGCTAATCTATTTACTCGTATTTATTATTGTTAAGAAGAAAGTTAAAATGCAGGAATTTTCTAATCTACTAACTAAAGTGTGTGAATTTTATATTAATTTGTGGAAAACTATATTCTACTTCTGCAAAAGGTAAGTTAAAATTAAAAGGATGCGTGTACTTATGCGTTTGATGTTTAATAATTATTACGGAATGCTAACTTTATATCTTGTTTATGCTTATAAAATAATGTGTTTTATTAAAGAAATAAAGATAGGACTTACCCAGAATAATTAATTGCTACTGCTTATCAAATATAGATGCCTAAATCGAATAGAAGGACTTTAATATTACATATTTTTGTTCTCTTCGATATGCGGATATATTAAAGAAAAAAAAATGTTAATGTTTAAGGGGATACAAATTTCCTGTGGACAATTATCAGCAACTTATTAAAGTTAATAATACAAATGCCAATCTATAAATTATGAAAGTGAATATTTTCTGCAGAAAAATATGTTAAGGTATCGTTGGATTAAATACTTCTAGAAGTGCTTGAAAAAAAAATAACCGAGTAAACCAATTAATAGATGAAACTGGCTTTCCGTGTCTTTATTACTATAAATATTTATTGTTGTATGTGATATATAAGTAAACTCTATTAGCTTTTGCTAAAGAACATTGGAGATTTACTAAATTAATTGTGAATTATAACTGTTTCGTCCTACAAGAATTTATTTTATGTTTCATATTCGTATATTAAACATGCACTCATTTTGGGATTCATCTCTGTATCATTCAGTAAGCTTGGAAAGGAACTTTGCAAGTGAATATATTTTTTTCTCAAGTTTAAAAGGAGTGATTTTTAATTTTTTTTATTTATTGTTAATGGTATATATCATAGATAGTTAGACGGATTTAGTGTTATATGTTGCTTATATACTTATGCTAGTTTATGAACCTCTAGACCATCACGGAAAAGCATGTTCACAAATTGGGGAATATGCTGGTAAAATAATATTGCTTAAATATGATTTGTTTTCTTTTATGAATTTGAAATATGGATATTTTTGTGTATATTGCTAAAGAGAGGCGTTTAGTTTGTTTTATACACTTTTCTTTATCTCAAATTGAGAGTTTTAGCTTTCAGAGTAGTGACTATGTGAAAGAAATATCGTATTAGAGATAGCAAAGAAATCTCGTTCATAATAGTTATTACTATTTAAATTCTAAACAGCTGAAAGTCTGTTCCAAATTAAGAGTTATATTTTAATGTATCATTTACTTACCGTATTATTTGCATATTACTTAATTTAGAATTGTTTTTCATACTTTTATTTATGCGTGTGTGTGTCTGTCTTGTGCAATTCTTTTATTTACTTAGTAAACGTTCAGTTTTATAACTATTTCTCAATATAAATTTCCGATGTTGAAATATTCTAAAGAATTGAAGGGATGATTGATTTATCTGTGTGTATTTATCTGCCAGTATATAATGTTAGATATGTAGAAGAGCTGTGAGAAAGGAAATTATTCTTGATACGTTCTATGTTTGTAGGGATGAAAGATTTTTTCCCTTAGTATATTTTTAAGTGTTTTGCCATGAGTAGAGCCGATTTTAGAATGTATGTGTATTATGAAACGATATTTATGAAGTTAAGTGATATTTTCTTACTGTTTGGTGATGAGGAAAGTTCCACACCAATAGTGTATTTCAGATTTAAATAAGTTATTGTTAATGTATTAGTTAAAGAGTTTATTTGCTCCTCATGTGCTGGGATTCCTCTTGAACGTCTAGTTTGTATTATCATAAAAATATAGCTCTGTGTAATTCAGTCAGTGGTCGGATAAATAGTTAATTTAAATTCTGTATTGAATATTAGAATATATATAGTGTTCTATTTGTTGGTTGTTCTATGACATTGTCCGAAATGAACATTTATTTAATAATTCCTAGATAGATTGATAATGTGTAGGAAAAAAAATATTTTCTTTTATTATTGCTTAAGGTATGACACACACGCGTAATGTAAATAATATCGCGTATATAAAATATAATATTGTTAAACTTAAAATAGGAAATAAATGTTTTAAAACATCTCGTATTAATTTGCCACACGTTAGAGATCATCAAAATCATCAGAATGAGTATGATTTATTGCTATGTGTGAAAAGTGTAGTTATTTAAAGTGACCATCTAATTAAGTTATTGAAAGCTGCTCTCTTGATAGCCAAATGTATTAATTTGTTTTATTCCCACAATTGATAATATAACCCCTCAAAAATGTATATTGTGCCCATAGTATTTAAGATTATTTATTCAGTATTGCATATGGAAATGTTTAGGTAGCTCGGATATTCAAAGTCAGAATATTCAAGTCTTATTTGCTTGTTAATTTGCGTTCATAAGTGTGTGGCTAATAAACGATGAATCATGTCAGAGGGATAATCCCAAACTTGTGTTTATGGGTTTAGGTGTAAACTAAAGATTGGGACAAATAAACTTATTGTAAATTGATTACTTTAAATTTAAATCTTGAGTGTAAATAAATGATTTGTTTATTTATTAAAAACTGTGTTCTGAGTTATTCTTATGTGCATTTGTATTCTTGTTTCCACATCTCCACATTTCATACATCTATTACAAAAATAAGTACATGGTTTTATAGTCCTGATAATAAATATGTTGAAATATGATAATATTGTTTCCTTGATCCAGACATTACATGAAATATTTATTGTTTGATAAACTTATAAAAAGGTTGCCTAGTTAGAGTATTATTTAGATGATGATGTGAGATTAAAAGATACCCTATCTCCTTCATTATCTAATTGCTAGCCAGTAAAGCATTGTTCAATTTATTTCATTACATTTTGTTATAATTTAGAGTTATAAATTACTGGTTAATATAGTTCTTTAGTCTAGCTGTGTTATAGATTGCCTGAGATCTGATTTTATATTCCTAGAGGAACATTAATTCAGTTATTTAGATTAAGATGTGCTGAACAATAGAGTTATTTAGTGTTATGCTTTTCTATTCCATCAGAGTTATATTGAGCTAATATAGGTGTGACTGGATGATGGAAGAGATCAAATTGGAAATTATATTTTGTTAGATGGAATAAATAAAACTCTGCTAGTTTTTATCATTTGGTTAATTAATAAATAAGGTTTATATTTTATTTGACAATTTATAGTATTTTTTCCTTCATTTATTTATATTCTATATGTTATAAACTTTCTGTAACCTCCCACTAAGCGAATCTGTAAGATAAACATAAGTAAAAGAGTTTTAGCATTAATTATGAATCAGATAAAATGATAAATCGTTCTATTCATTAATAGAACTGGCGCCCTGGGCATTTGCTCATATAATGTACATGAGCGGTGATGTGTGAGTGGGTTACAATATATATATATATATATATATGACTATAGATGGCGTTATACCAAAAACACCTTCAAGTGTTTGTTTACATAAACATCAGAGCGAGTATTTCACTATCTCTAACTTAATTTCCACCATATCATGATTTCAAGCTATTTGCTATCGTCAGTTAAGGACAGGATTAAGAAACTAGATCTAAAACACAAACTCTGAGCATTTAAGAAACAGTTTCTATTCAGCTTGCAAGCGTGAATCTTTTAGACACGTAATGTCTTCAAACTCAGCATCGCATGCCATATAGCTACATGGGTCTGATATCAGTTCAGCATCACCACATAGTAGAAGTCTCTGCAATATATATCATTGCAAGAAAGACCTCAAAGGTACATTTATGAAAAACAAAAAACACAAGTTAAAAACTTGCACACGCTTGTATTTATGACTAGGCGTTATACCAAAAACACCTTCAAGCGTTGTTTACATAAACGTCAGAGCGAGTATTTCACTATCTCTAACTTAATTTCCACCTTCATATCATGATTTCAAGCTATTTGCTATCGTCAGTGAAGGACAGGATTAAGAAACTAGATCTAAAACACAAACTCTGAGCGTTTAAGAAACAGTTTCTATTCAGCTTGCAAGCGTGAATCTTTTAGACACGTAATGTCTTCAAACTCAGCATCGCATGCCAGATAGCTACATGGGTCTGATATCAGTTCAGCATCACCACATAGTAGAAGTCTCTGCAATATATATCATTGCAAGAAAGACCTCAAAGGTACATTTATGAAAAACAAAAAACACAAGTTAAAAACTTGCATACGCTTGTATTTATGACTATAGATGGCATTATATCAAAAACACCTTCAAGCGTTTGTTTACATAAATGTCAGAGCGAGTATTTCACTATCTCTAACTTAATTTCCACCTTCATATCATGATTTCAAGCTATTTGCTATCGTCAGTGAAGGACAGGATTAAGAAACTAGATCTAAAACACAAACTCTGAGCGTTTAAGAAACAGTTTCTATTCAGCTTGCAAGCGTCAATCTTTTAGACACGTAATGTCTTCAAACTCAGCATCGCATGCCAGATAGCTACATGGGTCTGATATCAGTTCAGCATCACTACATATAGTAGAAGTCTCTGCAATATATATCATTGCAAGAAAGACCTCAAAGGTACTATGTGGTGATGCTGAACTGATATCAGATCTATGTAGAAATCTGGCATGCGATGCTGAGTTTGAAGACATTACATGTCTAAAAGATTTACACTTGCAAGCTGAATAGAAACTGTTTCTTAAACGCTCAGAGTTTGTGTTTTAGATCTAGTTTCTTAATCCTGTCCTTCACTGACGATAGCAAATAGCTTGAAATCATGATATGAAGGTAGAAATTAAGTTAGAGATAGTGAAATACTCGCTCTGATGTTTATGTAAACAAACACTTGAAGGTGTTTTTGGTATAATGCCATCTATAGTCATAGATACAAGCGTATGCAAGTTTTTAACTTGTGTTTTTTGTTTTTCATAAATGTACCTTTGAGGTCTTTCTCGCAATGATATATATTGCAGAGATTTCTACTATGTGGTGATGCTGAACTGATATCAGACCCATGTAGCTATCTGGCATGCGATGCTGAGTTTGAAGACATTACATGTCTAAAAGATTCACGCTTGCAAGCTGAATAGAAACTGTTTCTTAAATGCTCAGAGTTTGTGTTTTAGATCTAGTTTCTTAATCCTGTCCTTCACTGACGATAGCAAATAGCTTGAAATCATGATATGAAGGTGTAAATTAAGTTAGAGATAGTGAAATACTCGCTCTGACATTTATGTAAACAAACGCTTGAAGTGGTTTTGGTATAACGCCATCTATAGTCATAAATACAAGCGTATGCTAGTTTTTAACTTGTGTTTTTTGTTTTTCATATATATATAACATAAAAGAAAATAACTGATACAACTTTATTACTTATTTTGGCTTTATTTTGTTTTAAAATGAGGGAATTTATTTAACCTAAGATTATTTATTCTATTTAACTGTTTAGGTGTTCCAAAGAATTATTTTTTTTCTTTTGTCCTTCAAATTTGTGATCCTAGAGAAGTAGTACTTTGTGTTTTCTTTATAAAGTTTATTTATGTTCAATTGAACAAAAGGTTTCTCAGTAACATAAATCAGTGGTCTTCAACCTTTTCACACCTGCAGACCGGTAAAAATAAGGATAAGGTTTTGCAGCACAGCAAAAATAAGAATAAGGTTTTCCAGACCAGCAGAAGTCTATAGATAAATTTTCTTAAAGATGTAAACTGCTTAGCTCTAGATGAGCATAATTGTTATAACTGATCAAAACAACCTTAAATATAGAAGATGAAATTATATATATATTGTAACGATATATAAATATATATATACATATATATATATATATATATATATGGAGTTTGTATAATAAAAAACTTTTTTTTTAATTTTGATTTTTTTAAAAAAGTAATAAAAAATTTAATTCTACCCCCTCCCCCCATAAACATCTGTGATAACTAAAAAAACAAATTAATTTATGTATGATTGATTAGATTTTGTTTTCTTTCTGTTTCTTTTTTTTTAATTGGGTAAAAATAAGATGAAAAAATAAATAAAAATTGTTTATATTAATTAAAAGTTTAAACTCTTATTATTTTGTTGTTACAAACTTTCCTGTGGCTTGGCACTGGTCTGTGGACCAAGGATTGAAGATCACTGGCATAAAGGCACTATATTTTCGCATCGAAATCTTAATAGCAGATAGATCATGTTGTTTTAAATAACAATTTGCAATAATAATAAAAACCATAATTAATAATACATCTTTAGTAGCTTAATGACTAAATCATATTTATTATAAAGTAATATTTATTAAGGCTATAACCTTAAGAATGAAAAAATGACTGGTAGAAACCTCTGCAAATTGTTAACACAAGAGTTATTTAAAAGACAAGAATGTCCACTCCTATCTTAACTTACTTTCTAAATAAATAGGAGAATCCAAAGCATTTTGATTTGAGAGTGTAAGGCTATTAAATACCTCACTGATTAAGTCCACAAATTCTATAATACTAATACCTTCTCTCAATTTACAACGAGTCAGTGTTGAGATCTCATGCTTAGAAATCTATTAAGATAATATAAAGTTGTAATAATTATATTAATAAAGCTCATATAGTAAATATTTAAGAATTGAGGATGACAGTGGATTTAAATCCCAGACAAGTGATAATTTTAAGGCAGCTTCTTGGATCACATTTCAGATTTAGGATCATTATAGAACTTTATCCCCACTGATTGGACTATAGTGAGTTTCACTTGGCTTCAGGATTTAGTTGGCTTATGTTAATTTTCAATCACAGTATTTTATTTTTCATTTTTTCAAATTTGAAAACAATGACAGTTTAACTCCACGAATGTTTTTTTTTCAAAATTACCATGATGTAAATTCTCCTCCACATAAGATTAACAATGAATCAATTATTAGTCAAACTTCTCATCTGATTTTTTAAACAATTGTCACAAGCCAGCTGCCAAACTTCAACCAAAAACTAATTTCCTCTAATCCTTTTCTTTTATTAATTATTACTACATGGTTTTAAATCCATTTCAACCTTACTTCCCTATAATTTCTTCTATTTAATTAAAAGTTTTGTTATTTATGAAATGAAAATTAATAAACATTCTTCAATTTCAATTTATAGACAAGCATTGGAATGTACATGCTTCTATTAACATAAATTCCTTTTTCTTATCTATTTATATCAAGAAAACTTTAACAATGGCAATATAATAAAATATTTTATGTTTGTAATCATAATCAATATTTTTAGTAAAATATAAACAACAATAAAAATTATATGTATTATAATGAAGAATGCCTCTAGATTGAGATCTCTATTCTAGAATTATAATAGCCCATCTCCAAGAGGAAGCAAACAAGAAAATATCTATTTCTATTTTTTCTTCCCCAACATCTATTGGATTCTAATATTAGCACCATGCCAAGTTGATCTATGTGGTGGATCTTATAAACCCTAATGCTACTGTATCATTTAGGTCATTCCAATTATGAATGCTGGTTCAACTCAAAATATGTATTTTGGAGATCATTTATCTTTTTCACACATTTGTGGTCATATATAGTAGTTGTATAAGATGGATTGGATAGATGTGGAATGTTTGAAAATTTAGTATAGACAATAGACATAAATTTAAATACTACATATTCAGTTTCTCTGCCCATTTTTCTTCTCTATAATTGAGGACATATTTTGGTCTTTTGTGTGAGGCATCATGGGCTTTGAGAATTTTATTCTTGGATTTTCAATTATATAGATGTGGAAAAGATTGAAGCTTGTCCAATAAAGTTGGAATATTTGCTATCTTAATATAAACTGGGCACTAGTTGTATATATGTGTGGGAGATAGTGATCTGAACCAACCAATGAGTAATTAATTGTTCAGTACAAAATTCATATATTGGAGATCATTTGTCTATTTCACATGTGTGTGGTCAAGTGTAGAAGTCATATTGGGTAGCTGTGGGGAATTTGTCATTTTGAGATGAAATCCTTTATATATTGTTAGATGCCTCTAACACTCCTTCAATACCTAAAATGTACCATGATTCCCAACCCCAATTCAAGACACCTGATGCTGGTATTACTAATTATTTCCCAAACTAGTAAATGTTAGGGCATACAAATTGACACAACAATAACTAAAATTCATATTTTGGTACTTGGGTATTATCCCTGCAACCTAGGAAAGTTAAGACGATGGTTTACATACGAGATAAAGGCATAATATTAAGAACATTAAATAAACCCCTGCGATTTGAGTTTTTTCCTCGTCGAAAAACGTGATTTTGAACATGTACAAAACTTGTTTTGAAATGTGTCAACCGAACCTATTATGTAGGTGCATTTTTAGAGATTTTTGGTATTTTTTTGCTGATTCAAAAGTTTATTGTTTGTACATTTTAAACTTAGCACTTATTATTATTGTAAATTTGTTTTAACAGTTTTAATTTCAACTGCGTTATTTACTTCTGCATTTTTTTTTCAATTTCAACTTGTTTATTGACTGAATTCTGCATTTTTGAATTTTTGAATTACAAGTTTGTTATTATTTAATTGTAATTGAATGAAGACATTGATTTTGTTATTTGTTTATTCCAAAAATTAGATTGCCTGCAGAATTCCATTTACAGCATATACTGGGCAATCACTTGTTCCACAGCCTTTTCGAAGAAGGAGGAAGGATGGGGGAGTGTTGCTACTGACAATTGCCATTTTGTATGCACGAATCGTCTGCATAAGTGTATATTTCATATAATATTTTTTCTTTTTTACTTTTATAAAAATATATATTTGTTGGCTTTTTTTTCTCCTGCAATACGGACCACATATTTTTTTTTATTGAAATTGATCGAATTAAGTAAGTGTCAAAAGTTACTTTGCTTCCGTGTATAAGTTATAAAAGTACTATATATGTCATGTAATATTTTTTTATTTTTTTTTGTTTTTAATTATAAATTTTATTAAATGCACATTATTATATTAAATAATATTTACTAAGACTGTAACCTTTAGAAATAAGCGTCTGAAAAATTCGAAAGTAAGGGACCTCTACAGGTCTTAGCCATAAGCTTTCACTAAAAAGAAAAGAGGGAAACCCTTCTTTACTTCAACCTACTTTTATATATGAATAGGTGAAGCTGAAGTGGTTAGATCTAAGAGTGTGAAGCTATTCAATACTTCACTAATTAAGTCCACAATTCTTATTATACATTAATACTCGCGAAATCTTACGATTTACAACGAGTCAATGGAAAGATCTTATAGTAAGAAATCTATTATGATAATTTAAAGTTGTAATTATAAATTTTATTAAATGCACATTATTATATTAAATAATATTTACTAAGGCTGTAACCTTTAGGAATAAGCGTCTGAAAAATTCGAAGGTAGGGACCTCTACAGGTCTTAGTCACAAGCTTTCACTAGGAAGAAAAGGGGGAAATTTGTTTTTGTAAAAATGTATTGAAGACATGTACATGTCTGAAAATTTCAGATTTTCCACTCAATAGATAACTTTTAGCTAAGTGCTTAGCTTTGGGTTGGTATTTTTAGATCTAGTGTCTGAACCTACCCTGACACCTCTCTGAGGAGTGCCAAAGCACGAAACCATGGTCAGGGGTTTGGGGAGGGGTTCCTTACAGAGATATTTTAAGTGCTGGCTCTGGCTAAGCATTTATCATAAAGCTTGTAGAGGAATTGGCAATCCTCACTGTTTATAACTTACAAGCTTAAGAGATAGGATCATGTGATCTATGAATTGATCTATGACTTTTATTTTGTATTGAGTATTATTTCTGCAACCAAGGAAAGATAGGAGGACTTTTCACATTCGTATCAAAGAATTGCTAATTTTCTAATGTTTTTCTAACGTTTGAGGTACGAATGTGAAAAGTCCTCCTATCTTTCCTTGGTTGCAGGAATAAATCCCAACTTAAGTAAAAGATAAACAAAGATTTAAACTAAATCCACTAAACAGACATGACAACTAACTTTTTACAACCACTACTTTGTTATATGTTTTATGATTACAAACACGATGTGACAACACATAGTAAGTACATTGGATGAGTGAATGCGATCAAGAAATAAAAAATAACATTAAAATAGAGAGATATCAAATAAATAAAAAATATTTTTTATTATTGTTATTAACAAATTATTTATATTAATATTCAGTAAAGATGACGTCAACAATAAATTGAAAGGATAATCATGAACTTGAATTGAACTTGAGCTTTTTCTAAGAAGAAAAACCTACAATCTCTTATGTGGAGGGGTTGAAATTAACTTTCGAAGACAAATGATGATCACGTTTGAGTGGTAATATTATCAAAAAATATATATTTAAATATTTAACGAAGAGAGGATAAAACGTAAAGAACTCAAGTTAAATAAATAAAGAATTCGAAATTAAAATCTTTGTAAGTACAGTCAAAGTGTTCAAATTTCTAAAATTATTATTAATTTCTTCTATAGATTACAAAATCTAGATCCAAAGGTATGCAATAAAATAAAGAAACAATGGCAATACTGCATTCAAAACAGACTGTTAAAGCAAATATAATTAATGATAAAAACACAAGTGCAAAGAATACATGGGGGGAGAAGGTTGCCATCCATGGAGCTATAACTTGTCAAGATCGTGAAAGAATTGGCTTATCACTCCACACCTATACCAATAAACATCAAATCGGTTTGTAATGAACGGATCCTACAACTCTCCATTTAAAAACACAAATTTTAAGACTATACTGGCAGTTGTTCTAAAACACTTATGAGCTACTTACTGTCTATACGTAAATGAACCACTATAAATTACTGGAACAAATCATTAGGACATTTTTTCTGTATAAACCTTAAAGCCAAGTTAAAGTTGACATCATCCACATTTTTTAATTATATATTATAAATTTATAATTTTGTTTCCTTTACTTTAATATAGGGTCAAAAGGGATTAATGTCAATGTTGACAAGTAACATGATGAAGAAATATTTTCACCTGCAATGTAAGTGTATTAAAACAAAATCTATGATGTGTGATTGATTGCTTAATAACCCGATCATCATCAAAGGGGAAAGGGAAGATGGTACCTTATATGTACATAATCTAAACATTGCTATATTCACAAAACATACACTTTCTTTATTTGTTTATTTCAATGGTTGTTTTATTTTTAGTACATTATATTATAGTGAGCATCTAATCCTGGTAAATATCTTCAAATGGAACAAGTTTTGTATAAATCTTTACTGCATGTTTAAAAAAATACTATAATGAGCATCTATTCTGAATTGAATCCAGGAATAATGGAAAATTAACTCAGTGGATAAGGTAGTGCTTAATGAAAGAAAAATTAAATTAAGTATATGAAAATTTCTTAGGAAATAAGTGATATAATAAATATGTGAATTACTATACTATTTGATTAATAAAGTGAAAGAATCCGGATCATAAAATAGGTACTATTTTAAATGTGTGTTTTAACTACGAGTTTGCACCAATAAACATTGAGATTTTGGACAACTTCAATAGCATTCTGCCATGGCCATGCATGCATTTTGTTTACATTTAAAATAATATGTTTTTCACTTTGGATAATCTGTACTTCATGAGAGAACAATTGCCAGGATTGCAGTATACCAGAAAGAGACTATACTTAGTTTTCTTTCTTTATTATATTTATTATGGCGTGTTATATTTATGTTAGTATGTTTTAATGAAGAGTTAAAAAGTTTTGACCCAATATTAAATCCAGCTTAAACTTTGAAAATAATTTTATTCATTATAATATTACTTGAGCCCGTATTTATTTATTTATTATTATTATAAATCTAGGGGAGTGTGGGGTATAAAAAGGTTTATAAAATGGAATTATACTAATAATTTTTGATCAATATTTTCACGTTTATTTAATTTTCATATACTTACTATTTCATTGATGTGCCCATAAGTGTGAGTGAGTTATTTAAATGTGTGTTTTAAAATAAATGAATGTCTATTTCTTAGCCTAGAGAATTATTTTTTAAATAAAATTTATATTTAGTCGTATTAGACTAATCGCTTCAGGCATCAATAATATGATACCCCTTTTATGCTATGTGAAATTTCACAATGCTGCAATTTACCAAACCATATTATTGCTTTGATTAAACATTGTCTCTTGAACACATATTTTGTATCCAATGGATAGCATTACAGACAAGTTTTGATACTCCTCTGGGCTTACCTATGACAGGAGTAATAGCTGATTTATTCATGGAAAATATAGAAACTCATGTTTTAGAATCATCATCTTTAAAACCTCTCATTTGGATCAGATACATAGATGACAGTTTTATCATATGGCAACATGGAAAAAATAAATTAGATGATTTTTTTCTTAAATTTAAATAATATGCATCCTTATATTAAATTTACAATGGAGTCAGAGTCTGATGGAAAACTCCCTTTTCTTGATATTTTAGTCACTAGAACACCAAATAGTTTATCTTATTCGATTTACAGAAAGAATACACATACTGACATATATTTACATTCACATCATCACCCAATTCAGATAATTTCTGTATCCAAAACTCCTTTAACTAGAGCAATTAACATTTCCAATAAGTCACATCTGTAAATAAGCATTTATTTTTATAGCGCTATGTTTTATAAATTGTAATACCTTAAAGATCAGCCTTTTCAAGCTATTGTGCATGCGCGTTACATCTGAAAAAAGAAATAAAGCATATGAGTAGTGTTTTATTAGCAAATAGTTATAATTATAAATTTATTTAAAAAGCCTTATTTCAAGCCCAAAATGGACAAAATATGATACAAAAAGATAATAAATCAGCTATTACGATTTGTGTTCCATATGTAAAAGAAACTAAGGACAATATTGGATGTATATTAAAATGCTATAATATAAATACATTTTCTGCTCATCAAAAGATCAGCAATATAATAACCAAGCCTAAGGATTCAATTCCCCTTGGATCTCATGGTGTTTATCAAATCTCATGTGAAAATTGTAAAGCTTCTTACATAGATATGAGTAATCATTGCATTAATGTTAGGAGAAATGAGCATGCTAATGCAGTTAAACAACACTCATCATCATCAGCATTCTCACTCCATATTATGCATTCAGGTCATAAAATTGATTTTTCTAGTACCAGGATCATATCCAGATGTGATAATTTCTACCAGTGCAAAGTTAGAGAAGTCATTGAGATACTAAAAGGCCAGATTGTACCAATAAATGAGATGATACATGCAAACTTCCTCCTATTTGAAAGATTTTAAAAAAAAACCCTTAATTTAACATTTTTGCTATTGATGGAACTTTAACGTTTTTTTTTTTTTTCAAATAAGTAATTGTAGCACCTCTACAACATATTTCTACCTTTTATCAAACAGTAGATAACTTGTGTGATCAAGTCCAAATGTTTGTATATCAATATTTAAATTTTTTAACATGGATGAATCCGCAAAATATGTCTTTTATACACACACACATATATATATGGTAATAATTGTTTTAAAAAAATTAAGAAGAAAAGAAAAAATGGATTAAAAGTAGATTTTTTAAAATGAAATTAATAAAAAGAATAAATTACATCATTTTTGTTTGTAGAATAAATTGTTTTTTTATGAAGAATAAACGTGGGAAAAGAGAATCTGGTGAGATAAAGATTTAATACCTGCTCTCTTCCTTTTTATAATTAAAAAAAATAAATGTTAAAAATTAAATGAATGTAAAAGGTTTTAAAATAAAATTGTCAATAGAATTTATTAATAAAAGAAAATATTGTAAATTATCCCATCAGCAGGAATGTACTTAAATTTTGAAAGATTCCGGGCTGATAAGATAACAAATAAATAAATTTTTAAATGTAATTAAAAACCAAAATAATTTTTAAATAAAAATTAAACAATGGGGGAGTTAAGTATAAAAGTGGCAGCTTGTCCATTATTATCCAGTTTCCAGACTGTTTTTCAGAGGTTTTTTCATCAGAGTCAACTCAGTTCATTAGTTGCTGAGTTTAATTATTCATTCATCATTACCGAGAGCATCACCACTGACATCCACAGAGAGCCAGTTATTACTTGCCATGGAAAAATATAAATGTGGAATCCATGAAGTAGCAACATGCATTGCTAAAAAAGAGAAGCATATACCTAGATCATGCAGAGTAAAAAATTGTGGTAAGAAAATTAATTGTAATAAAACATTAATGTATAAAATACAAACAACATTATTAGAATGGTTTATTAAAGAAAAGTACTGGAAAATAAATAAGTTAATAACAATTTATAAAAGAAATAAGGCAACAATAAAAAGAAAATGATCATTGGACATGTTTTATTATATCAATAAATGGTTAGAAGAGCATAATGAATTCATAAAGAATAGGCTTAAAATGAAATATGACAAAAAATGGAAATAGATAAAATATAAAGATAAAAGGATATATGGAGAGAGAAATAATGAAGAAAATAAAAATGAGTATCATAGAAATGAAAGTAATTATAATAAATTAGTAAATATATCAAGAAGTAAATTTTCAAATAAACAGATGAAGATGTTGGAAAAAGGACCAAAATATATACCATTTAAGAATATAGACATTGATAAAAAAAACAGTAGTTAGTATTGAAGCATCAAATATTAAAAAAAAGAAAAAAATAATTTGCAGTCAAAAAATAATTTAATTTAAAAAAAGAATGGACATAAAAGTAAAAATAAGTGGAAAGATAAACAAACAATAAAGGAAATTGTAGAAAATGTTAAAAAGAAAAAAATAGTTATTACTGTTGAAGGTAAAGGATCTAGCTTTGTAATATTAAATAAAGAAGATTATGAAAAAATTAAAATGGACTTGGTAAAACAAGATTTTGTAAAAATAAAAAAGAATCTGAGTAAGTTAATTACATATAAATATATAAAAATATGAAAAAAAACTAAATTGATTAATGATAAGAAATATAAGTTATTTTATCCAACAGCGTTGATTAATGATAAGAAATATAAGTTATTATATCCAACAGCATATGAACATCCTATGGTATTTGGAAATATAAAAACTCACAATAAAAATATGCCTATACAATTTATAATGGATTTCAATGGATATATATATATGATCACTAGACAGAGCTTACTAATAGCTCTAAACAAGCTTTATTTTTATAAGTACCAAAAGAGAAAGAATCCAAAATCTTTATCATCAAGTCCCTACCTCCAGATCAACTGGTTTCGAGCTTATGGCTCACCTCAGTGGAGGAGTGGGACTCTAGAAACTAGCTCTAAAGTACTAACTCAAAAGTCAGTACTTATAAAACATGTTTCTATCAATCTGAAAGTCTGAACTTTTCAGACACATAAATGTCTTCAAATCCAGCTTTTCAAACCAGATAGCTATATGGGTCTGAATTCACCTCAGTTTCACCATATAGTAAAAGCTTCTGCAATATAGCATCACAAAAGCCTTCAAAGGTACACTTATAATAATTAATAAAACAAGTCAAAAATTTTGTAACTTGCTTTTAAGCTTGCATTTAAATAATCACTAGATGGAGTTTACCAATAGCTCTACACAAACTTTATTTTTATAAGTGCCAAAAGAGAAAGAATTCAAAATCTCTATCATTAAGTCCCTACTTCCAGACCAATTATATATATATATATATATATATATATATACTATTGGTATATATATATATATATATATATATATATATATATATATAGTGTCAGACCGTAAAACATCCATGCACAAGATGGCTGTAACCAACAATTTGGCACAGCTAACATTATTGAATTTGGTGAATAAAATGAGAGTTGGTCTATACTAAATTCTCATCTCCTTGCATACATAACTAACACCTGTATATTAGTTACTTTGAAATAATAACACACTCTATAAATGTATCATATTTATTGTAAATGTTCTAATATGTAAAATAACACACACTATAAATGTATCATATTTATTGTAAATGTATATACAATACATATATGTATAAAGATTTCGGTATATTTACTTTTTATAATTTTTAAAATATTTTTCTCTTTAAAATTATATATAAAAAAATTTTCTATGTGTAAAAAGAATCTTCCGTTTAAAAGGTGGATTTAATTAATCTTTGTCTTTCTATTTTTTACTTTTTTTTTGTTTGTATGTAATCAGGCAGAGTATTTTTTTTAATTAATTTGTAAATTACAAATATGTTATCTAAAGAATGTGGGTGGTATTTCACCAATTATGGAGTCTTGAAATTCCTAGAAAGAGATTTTTGAATCATAATTTATAGAATAATGTACTAAAAGTAAAAAAAAATCTGACACAATAGCTCAAAGGGGGATGTAAGCAATTGCCATAGGTGGGTGGATGGGGATATATATAACCCACCTGTGAGGTGTAGAAATTTTTGATATTGCTTATTATTATTGAACTAAGAGAGCTACATGAATCTATATGTGGTGTAAAAAAATATTATTTATTGAACTGAGAGAGTTACATGAATCTATATGTGAAGTAAAAAAAAATATTATTTATTGGACTGAGAGAGCTATAAGAACCTACCTGTGAGAGGTAGAGAAAAATTATTATTAGATGTTTATTCTTTTGGCTAAATATGCTGCCGGATTGCGAAGTATATTTTTAATTCAAGAAGGAGTTTGATGCATATATTTTTTTGTTTATTGGGACCAGCCAGTTATGAACGAACATAAACTTCTGTTGAATGTTTTTCCCAGTGGTTTCCACAGATATTAATCAAAGCAAACCCATATGATATGGGAAATCAATCAATCATATGCAGTTCAGTGATCAATCAAGAAGAAGAAAGGAAGGTTTTAATCCATTTTAGGAAGAATAAACTTACAGTGAAAGTCACCCATATTGGCAATCTGTCTTAAAGGATCCAGTAAAGAAACATCCTTACAAATGATGACCAGATTTTATCTAGTCGCCTAGAACAATGGAGTAGAAGAACCATAGCAGTGTGTCCACTCATTCAGATATGTAATCGCCAAGATGTATGTTTTATAGACCCAGTGAATCCTGATTGAAGGACTCTACAAGGATGGCAAGGAGTTAAAGTGAACATTGCCACTCTTTCTGGTAGTTTAGTTGGTCTGCCCAGAAGTTTGAACCCAGAGAGCAAGCAGATAGAGATGATTATGACAAAAAAAAGGAAAATATTAATATTTTTTGACCTACTGTTTGTATTATTACAGTGGTTATAATAAGTATAATCGTATTATATTTACTAACACATTATAAGATATAATCATTTTGTTTGTTATATAAAATATTGTAAAATAATATTCCATATATATAGATCTCAATCAAATCCATTAAATATAGGATTATTGTTTTTTTGTTCTTTCCCCTCATTTTTTTACCTTTACATCTTATTAAATTTTAATTATGGTGGCGTCACCTCACGTGGAGTGATATAGAGCCAGTCTATACATTTTTTTTCTATTTTTTTTAATATAAAAAAATAATATATATGTAAATTATTACTTTACATACATAAATGTAAAGTTGTATATAATCTTAAAAGTTTATATGAGCAAATGGGGAAGTTCAAGGGATTAGATCTGTGTATAACTTATTTCATTATTTTGGGGGATTTACAAAATGAAGCATTCATCGTTTTGTGCAAGGAGAAGGGAATATAGACCACATCCGTTGTCATCCATCTTTGACCACTTGTATTTTAGGGCAAATAAGTTAACTTATGTATAAATTAGAAAATGACTTTTTTTTTTATTTCTTTGTTCGTTTTAATCTAAATATTGATCTTGAATATAAGGATTTAAATATTCTTGTGTGATTATATGTAGAGTCATAAAATTGAAACAGAAAGCTGTGTAATTAATTTGTGACTCAATATTATAATGTTTAAATCTATATGTGGTGGAGGGGGGTTTACTTAAATAAAAAGTATAATCTCATATTTTATTTGTTTATCGTTAGTTTATTGTAGAATAAAGAAAAATAATAATTGTAAAATGCAATCACCTATTTGCGATATTTGCTTACCATGGCTATAAAAGGTTATAGAAATACTTACCCAAAGTACCTGAGATAGAGAATTATATTTGACCTAGCCATAGGGTTATTATATCAGGGAGTTGAATTATAATATACTTTTCACCCAGTTTTTCTTCATTCAAATCAAACGTATGTCTAAGAACAAAAAAGAAATCCCTCTTTGCATACTCTCTCGACAGATAGGGAAGGGTAAATTATTTAACTTTTTGTTTCTTTTATTATGTTGGGGGTGATGCTAAGGATTGTTAAATTAATACAATCTTTTAAAGGTATGTGAAGAGTGAGGTAAAAAGTCTACCGGGCAAACAGAAATTGTGATGGAAGTATAAATAGTTTAACAAGGGAAGATTTTGACTTTACTTGAAATCAAATTTCTTTCCTCTAATAATTAGTACAGTAATACTCCTTTGTATTTAACCCTGGGTATTATCTAAGATGATTATCGATCTCCCATTTTAAAGCTCATGACATACACAGATATATTGCATTTTTAAAATGATTTAAGGTATGGGAATTCGAACAGGTACAATATATATTAAAAGAAATATGTAATATAATATATAAAAAACTTGCAGATAATATAGGATATGGAACATATTGTATAAAAAATTCTGAGGAAGTAGTAAAATGATTAAAAACAGTTAAACTAAGTAGGAATAGTAATATAGCATCATTTGATGTACAAAAAATGCATCAAAGTGTGTCTAGGAAAGAAATTATTAACATTGTAGTAAGAAAAATCAAAAATGAAAAGATAATTTCAAAAGAATAGGTACAAATCATAGAAGAGGTTTTAATCATAATTACTGAAAACTTATATATATATATATTGTAATGGAACGTACTTGCTGCATTCCATTTAAATTGAAGAAAGACAAAATTATCCCGGTTATATATAAATAAATTGTGAATTCAATTAATTTATAATGACTCTAGCATTAAAAGAAAAATAAGAATAATATATTACCGCTCTTTCAAATAAATTACAAAGACGTTACTTATAAAACAAATAGTACATCCTTTATTATATATTATGGTTTAATTTTAGGTAATATCAATGTTTTAAATACAAACCCAAATAATAAACATACATATATACTTGCAATAAGTATATATATTAAATATATAAAGACATATCTATGCTTAACAAGTAGATATGAATATAAATATAAATCCATACTTATACTTTTCAGATATTTAAAATAATAAAAAAAATATTACATACAGCAAATATATATATTTAAAATTTTAAATTACTTAAGTATTAATTTTGAAACCTGTTAAACATTTATTGCTGTTAAAAAACAAGACACTTGAATTAAATATTTATAACACATTATATTTTTATAATGAAAAATAAAAGTAAACAAAAATATCAATCTCAAAAATATATTTATATATCATTCATACATATAAAATTATTAACTACCTTTTCAAAGTTCACTTAGTTAGTTTTCCTTCAAAGGTCAATTTATTCCATGGGTTATTTCTTTATCCGTTTACTATTAGAATGCATTCTATCGAAGGTGAAGAAACTATTACGTTAGAGAAAATTGTCAATTCTTGGATATATGTATATTTTTATCCTTGTAAAATTTCTTTCCTTGAAAAATAAATAAATAAATTGAAATGTTGAATCCAATATATTAATTTTAGTTACCTCCAGATTATTATTAGATTGACCATTATAGATTCCAGATAGCTATATCAAATTTCGGCTCCAGACGCGATGAAATACATATATTAAAATTTTCTTAGTTGTTTCATTTTAAATTGCCTTGGAATAAATGAAAGTAATGGTGCAGCCTCTTGGCTGCGATATATATCCCAATTAGCAGGCCATAATTTATGTATTTACCATAAAAATATCTCTTATTCCAATATTCTGAAGAATGGTAATTTCAAAGAAATAAAGTACAACAAAATTTTATCCTCTTGTTTGTTTTATAACTATTCCAATAACAATAATAATAATGGCTTCCTTTATTGTTGTTGTTGTTGTTCCATGCGCCAGCAAATGCTGTTTTGAAAACCCTTGTTATACATGTTTTCTTTTAAAACAATTAACATAAAAAATATATATATCCAGCATATATATATATATAAAACATTCAATTGAAAATTTATTTGACAGCTTTAAAAATATACATAAATAATAATATTGCATTTTTTTAATAATCACTGCAAATAAAATAATTTTTTTATATAATCTTCAATTTATATGTCCTTATCTATTTATAATAATTAAATATTCATAACGATGTACTATCAACATATAAATAAAATAATAACTTCAAACAATAACTATACCTAATAAACATAAACAATAATAATACTTCATATGTAAACATCAACTCAAAGAGATTTTTTTTTTTAATAACAAATGACAATTTTTAAAATATAGATAGACTTATCGATATTTACAATATATATATATATATATAATGAATTTTGGAAGATAGAAAAGGGATGGATAAAGGGCTGTTCAATAAGTGGATTTATTGTATCAAGTATTGTAGATTGGATTGAGCAGATTGGATTGAGCAGAAAGTAATTGATAACTATATTGAAAATGGAGAAATTATAAAATATTATAGATATGTAGATGATGTAATAGTTGTAGGAAATAGAAGAAGCATAATGAAAGCATTTAATGAACTAAATAAAAATATGTTTAACATTAAATTTACTATAGAAAATAATAAGGAAGGAATAAAATATTAAATTTGTTAATAAAAAAAGATGGAAATGGAAAGATTAACATAAAGTCCTGCATAAAGAATAAAAATGTAAGAGGAATGATACATCCAAAATTTTATCAACTTTGGTGTCAAAAAATAGGGGCAAGGTACTAAAAGCAATAAAAGAAAAAAATGATAGGCTTACATTAAATGAAAAGGAGGCAATTGAGAAAAAATTGCAAATCCAAAAATAATACATTGAATATGGCTATAATCATAGGGTTATAAGAAATATATTAAGAAATAAAAGAGAATATAAGAAAGTTAGCAATAAAAATGAAAGAAAAAAAATAAGAAATGGATTTCTAATCCATATTACAAAGAAGTATGTAAAATTCTAAATGATAGAAAAGAAAAAAATGAATGATAATATAGGCATTGGATGGAAAAATAGTAAATCATTAAAAAATTAATAAGTAATAAAAAAGTAAGAAATGATAAGAATGATAAGATAGAAATTGTTTATAAAATTATGTGTAAAAGATGTATGATGATATATATATATATTGTAATGATATATAAATATACCGTTACATTAATTTGAAATAAAAACTTTTAAGTTCGCAAATAAAAATAAATGTATTAAAAAAAAAACTAAACGCTAAAATTAAAATGTTTGTTAAATGTATAACGTATATATATATTCGCACAGATGTAAAACTTTAAAAATATTTTTTTTTATAAATAAAAAAAAGTATTTGAACGTATTTTTTTATAAAAAAATGCAAGATTTAAATATAAGAATGTTTTAATAAAGAAATAACGTAAGTAAAAATAAAAACAGGTATTAATTAATTCCTGTAATCTGTAAATAGAAATGATTGGTTATTAATTGAAAAGCAAGCTAGCCTTGGGCTCTTGTGTAATTAAAAAGTCAGATGAAAATTAGATATGAGAATAAAGAGAAATTAGTTTGACCAATGGAAGCACCAAGCCTCAGCCCGGACCCAAATGAAAAGGATGGATTAGTGACATTTTGTTGGTTGAATCTGTGTGGATACTATAAAAAGAGAAATACAGTTTTCCTGACAGTTTCCAACTTGTTTTGGTGAGATGAACGATAAGACACACTTGTCGTTCTCTCTCACTTATTTTAAAAAATGAAAAGACTGTGATACCAGAATGGAACCAGCTAATGCTACCTCTAGAACATCAGAGCAGTCTTCTAATGGAGATGTTGTGGGAATTAAAAACAGGAACCTGGACTCTTCTACCTTGAGCTATGAACTTTACAATTTAAAAGAAATAATTAAGAACTTTTGTTCAAACTTTTAAGATTCAGCTAACCTATATTTAAAAAAAAAACCTCTTATCTGATTTTCAAATTGACAATTAATATTTAAATTATATATATCTGACTTATGTTTCAAATTAATTATAAATGTTTAAGTTTTACATATTTGTTTGCTAAAAGTAAAAAATCATTTCCATTTTATTAATTTTATTTGTATTAATATTTATTGTTTAAATTTTAAATGATGAAATTTAAGTTGGTTATGGACATTGCATGGATTCATTAGCGGTTAATTATGTTGTGGTTTTCATATTCAATTAGAATATATAGGTCATCAATGTCACTGCAGCATCTTATGATGAATGCTATTGGGTTTTCTTGTATTCCCTCTGCAATTGACGTTATCGATGACTTTGTATTTTGATCGGTTATGTTTATTTTGGAATATTTTTAACCGTGGGATCTATGCAACCAATCTATATTAAACATTATAAAACAAATTTTATAAAATTCATCTGTGCGAATGTATCTAAATGGTAAATTTAAGTCGGGCGTGAATGGCTATATAGTTTTGTAAAGTTATATTAAGGGAGGGTAATCTTAGGTTATTCATTTTGTAGTTGAATTAGGTCAATGGATTGGATATATTTGTGTAATTAGTAGATGTAGTATGAGTTTCGCTACGTGCAGAAATGCTGTATACAACCGCACCAACCCTTTGCCTATGGATGGGATTGTAAGTTGGCAAAAAGAACCATGGTCCCTTCCTATGGAGTTTTTATTTTATTGTTCTTCTTGCCATACAGATGTAACATTCCAGTATTGGTCAAGAGTCAATGTCTTCTCTAACTATACTGTTCAGATCTCCATTCCTGACAGTATAGTATATTTGTGCTGTTGTATTTCATGCTACATTGAATACATAAATGTATCAGATGGATTGACACTGGTTTGACTGCAAATTTTTGGCCTAAGGTTAAATAAGGGATAGAATATTTTCTTTTCAAATGCAGATCTATATAGTCTATTTATACTTGACCCTCTAAATAAAATATTAAACTCATTGCAATCTATTTAAATGTAAAATTAAAATTTAATATAAAAATCTAAAATGTTAAATTTATTCCTCAAAATTTAAATGATTCAAAATTTATATGTGCGTAAACAAATGTTTGTTTGTTATTTACTGGCAGTGGCTTTTATTTTTCTTATATATACAAACTAAATAAGTTATATTTTATTATCTGTGCTACTCCCTGAGCTAGTGACATTGGGCTACGATCTAAATATTTAAATAAAGTGGAATCTTATCAGCGTGTATCTGCCTACTTTATAATTTTTTCTAGGCTCATATGCCTAGATGGCGCCCTTGTAGTGCAGATTGTAGTTAGATTCGATCTCCACTTTCTTTTAGATCATTATAATATATATATGTATAGGTCAGTCAATGAAAAGTAAGATAGAAAGAGATAAAGATATTAAATCAGGACCATTTTGCAATTTTTAAAAACAGGGCACATTATGAAGTGTGAAGAAAGTATTGAAGTTATTCAAATATTGTAAAAATTATAAAGAAAGAATAGTATATAAGACAATGTATATACAAGAAAATAAAGGAAAATGTATGAATTTAGTACAAGGGTCAATAAAGTTGGGAGGAAAATGAACATTAAATAAAAATTGGAAAATAGAAAAACATTTTTAAAATTAAGATTGACCAGCAGATGGTGTGCTAAGAAAATATGTAAATCACATATTTGAATTATAACATCTTGACAAGATTTTGAACAAAAATCGGTTTGATAAAAATAATTTATTATTTCAACATAAAGTTGTCTATAAAATTGATTAATCAATTCAGAAGAATATATATATATATATATATATATATATATATCTAGCCGTATATATATATATATATATATATATATATATACGGCTGATGAGAAAAATAATGTTTTTTAAAAGAAAAGAAGGATAGTATATAATTTGATTGGATTCAATGAAAAGAAGATTATAGTTTATAAAACATATATATTTTAAGGAAGAATAGTTTTTAGTGCGGATGTTAAATACTTTGTTAACAGCAGTGATAATAAGTTATATATATATATATGCAATCAAATATTAGTACATCTATAGCAATAAATTATTACATTACTAAATTTTAATACTTCTGTTAAATTTAAACTAGAAGATAGAATCCTGTAATATGTTCAGAAATGTTAAAAACTGTCATGGTAATGTAGATGAAATTGTAACTGAATGTGAAATTGTGAGGAAAGTATTCTCCGAGTGTTTAAGTCTGCTGAGATAAAATAACTATTGGTCATTTATTAATGAGTTGTTGTTCTTTCATATAATAACATTCAATTTCACAATCCTTATCTTGATCATAAAAAGCTGATTTAAAGTTAAGATAATGTTAGAATATTCCTTGTAGATTTCCAGATTATCTGTTTAATAATAATGATAATAATAATAATAATAATAATAATAATAATAATAATAATAATAATAATAATAATAATAACAACAACAACAACAACAACAACAATAATAATAATAATAATAATAATAACAACAACAACAACAACAACAACAATAATAATAATAATAATAAAATATACTAATATAGTGACATCAGTTGAAAATGAGTATTGGCAGTTCTGTTTACAAGTACTTTTAATTTTATCCACATAACTTTTGGATGTAGGAATTCAAATATTATTGCAATAACCATTATCACTTTCTTTTAATAATTTTTGAAAAGTCTTTTGTGTGTTTAATAAAAATAAACTAACACTTGAACCATAAATATATATATATATATATTAGTAAAAATCAGTCACATGACACATGACCTATATAGTGTGCGGTACTAACATGTAACATATGAAACCAGTCTGGGAATGAGGACCATCATAGATAAAGGCTTCAAGTACTTTCTCTTATAACATTTATCAATAAAAAAAGCTTGTTTAGAGCTATTAGCATGCTCTTTATATATATATATATTGAATGGTATTATTTAGCTATCATCCCATTTCATCTACTATGTGCCATAATAGTATCTTTTCCCCCAGTTCATATCCAACTCAGTCCACATATATAAGCTTTTAATAATTTATCTTATATGTGATAGCATATATTTACATGTATGTGCATGTATTTGTATATATGCACACATCTAATAGTCATATTAATGTAAATGCAGTTATAAATTTAAAACTAATAAAATGGTCTAATTTAAATTAAGTTGTGGACATTGTTATATGTGTGTAATCACTTACACATATATGCAAAAGAAACCATAATGCATTAGATTTAAAAGCATTACAACTCTTTTTAATTAATGTAAATTTACATTATTCTTAGTTAAAACTCTTTATTTAAATGCATTGGTATATAAATTTCAATTTCTGTTGTAGTCCCACACACATATATAATAAAATGTTTACAAACTTAAACTCTTTTTCAAAAAAGTTAGCTGTTTTTTATAAAAAGATGTAAATTCTTAGAAAACCATCTGTATGCAATTAATAATGATTGGGATTAAAATTTTAATGTCCTTTAAAAATAAAAACCAAGAACAATGAGTGGGCTGGATAACCGTGATTGTTTTTGCCAAAAAATGACCAAAATTTTCATTTTTATGGATTTTAAATTATTGATGAAAATTTTGGGGAATGTTGTAAACAGGAACTTGAGTTATCAATTTTTCTTGCATAAATAACTTTAAATTTTGTGTATTGGGGTTCAATTTTTATAATCTGATATAGTAATTGCTGCCAGTCATCTATGACTGAGTGGAAAATGGAGTTAGGTTGCTAAGGTCCTACCATTTACCAGCTTTTCTTTTGAGAGATCAATCTGTGGAGATGGAAAAATGGGGAGACCAGTAAACTGCTAAGAAGACATCAGGAGCAGATCAGCCCAGTTGAGAATGACAATGATCAGTTACATGGAAGCCTCAGCAAAAAAATGTGGTAACAATTTTTCCCACAGAGCTCTTTAAAATAACTCTAATAAATTATCTAAAAGTTAAGCTTGCTACAAATTTATAGTGTGCACAAACTTCTAAACAATAATGTTCTAATCATTAAAGCTGATTTAAAGCTGTAAAATATGATTTAAAATTTTTCTAAAATTATTATCTGTAAACTTGCCTATTTATTAAATTAAAATCTAAAATTGTAAATGCTTGTTAAATAATAACTTATTCAGTTATTATTTTGTTACTTGCTAATCTGCAGCCATGCGTTTCTTTTTTGTTTTATATATATTTATTTTATAATTTATGCTATGCCCAGTTCAGAATGGAGATATATTCTATGAATAAAGTTTGAGGGGGAGATGATTAGAAGCTCTTTCATAATTTAGTAATTTCACTCTTTAGCACACACACATAAATCTCTGCTCTGAAAACTTAATATATTGACTAAACTATTATGTTTAGCTTATTATTATTATTATTATTATTATTATTATTATTATTATTATTATTATTATTATTATTATTATTATTATTATTATTATTATTATTATTATTATTATTATTATTATTATTATTATTATTATTATTATTGCTGTTAGAATTGGGTTTGCAAGTTAATAGAGTAATTAGTTAATAAATGCAAGAATGAGTTATAAAGCATATTATACATATTGCTTAAGTCCCATATATGCTTTACCCTGCTTTTGAATTATATTATAAACTGTGCAGATTTGTTAATAAATTGACTAATTTAAGTATTCCTTTTAGCATGTTTTAGAATGCTAATTATGAACTGCCATATGGTACTTTCATAGAATGAAACTATAGAATTTTGCATACTTTAAGTTATTAATTAATATTATATTTAATGGGGTGAATGTGTTTTTAGGAAGCACATAGTACATTTACACCTTGCTGTATGTTTCTTATATGAATGGTCTTCTAGTTTTAATGGCCATCACATCTACTTGGTTTGGACAGCTCTTCTTTAGACCTGCAACATGAAGGTCCAGATTGTTTTTATAAGCTACTCTAATCACTGAACTATATGTTCAATTTATTCACAGCTAGTCATATGATCCATGAGAACCAAGTACTTGGTTCTGAATCCCCTGAGTCATTACTCATTTGAGACACATGCATCTCTAGTAATGGATTTCCATTCTTGCTATTAAAAGATTTGAAGGTTGCCTTGACAGCAGTGAGAAGTATTGATTACTATATTTTACTGTGAATGTTTAGGTGGTTACTGGTTGGAATTTAATTACATCATTATCCCAGATTAGCTTTAGGCACTATTTTGCTTATTATTTCTAAATAATACATGGGAAATTTAAAAGTATTGCAGTTTGTAATGTTAATTGACTATTTATTAGTCTGCATTACAGTGACATGTTTATTTCATGTTTAAAGAGGTTTATTTAAACTTCATTGTATCAATATTTCATACTCTGTAGCCAAGTTGCAAGCTTTAAGTGTCCATATATATTCAATGGACCATTAGTAAGAATGGATTTCCATTCTTGCTATTAAAAGGTGTGAAGGTTGCCTTGACAGCAGTGAGAAATATTGATTACTATATTTTACTGTGAATGTTTAGGTGGTTACTGGTTGGAATTTAATTATATATATATATATATATATATATATATATATATATATATATATATATATATATATATATATATATATATATATATATATATATATATATATATATATATATATATATATATATATATATACTGCCATAGTATCTGAAGACATACTACAAAGCTCCAGTTTATCTCTCCATAATGTAATATTTCAGCATTGATCTGAATATGTAGCCTGGTTCTGTACATATATAATCTGCATAAAGAGCCTATAGCAACTCATTAAGTATTATTATATATGTTATTAAATGTTATGGTGATAAATCATCATTCTTGTACAGACTTAACCATCACAAACCTAATAGGGAGGGCATATTAAAAAGAAGGCATGAATAGACCATAGATTATTAAAATTGTAATAAACACTTTTAAACTATGGTGCATCAGATGAGATTGTTCTCAAACATGCTCATCGCTGTTACACCTGCATGTGTCATTGAATACACATCTGTTTATTTAATCTATGTTTAATAATTAAATTATATTAAATTATAATCACTGCATGACATATCATTCATAATCCATCCCAACTCTTAGTTAAATTTTTTAATCCTAGTGTTATTTATTGATATATGCATTATTTAGCCAGTCATAGATGTATGTGTTTATTTAAAGTATTATTGATTTACTTAATATTCCCTGAGACTCTTGTTCCACCCTTTGCTACTGCTGGCATGTGAACTAAGAAACACCGAGTATATTCTCATGTCATTCATGGGGTAGTAAGTCATGGAGTGTTGGTGGAGGAACTAAGGTGTGATCTGATTCGAGGTCTCAACCCCTCAACTAGATCAGTCTTGGTATAATTTGCCAGGAGTGTGAATTTTGTTGCATGAATGTACAAATCTGACCCTTACAATACATATATATAAAGACATATTTTTTTATATTTTTACTCATATAGGTTATAATATATATATATATATATATATATATATATATATATTGTAACCTAGTGTTATTGACACTTGGTTTACTTGGCATTATTTCTGCAGGAAAACAATGCTATTCTTTAAAGAAATAAAAAGATAAAATAACAATAGTAATAATTTATTAATAAAGTATGCTATTCACTCACTTTGGCATGTTTTGGGTGAATAACTAATAGATTTAATAACTCAATGTCATTTTTAAAGAGAAAACATGAATAATTTAATTGAGATATTAATAATTAGAGCAAATTAATATGGTATAAAAGCTAAACAGTAATTGATTTTGGATGGGTAGAGGGGAGAGTGGATGAGTGTCTTATCATAAAGCACAATAACTTCTGGTAATTTCTTTTTGTAAGAAAGGAATATATATACGTATATATATATATTCTTTATGTATAATTCTTTAAACATTATATATATATATATATATATATATATATATATATAATGTTTAAAGAATTATACATCACTGATTGTTAATTTAATGTATTTATTATTTTTTTATATTGTCAAATTACTTTGTAATCCAGGGAAATAATACTAAAACTATATGATTGTAATAGGTTTTTCCTTTCTTTTGTTTATGTTATAATCAAATGATTATTTTTCTGGAAGAGGTCGCTAAAGTAAAAAAAAAAAAAACAACAACAAAATGAAACAACCAATTTCATAATCAAGATCTTTTTTTTTTTTTTTGGAAAAATATAGTCTGCTTTTAGTTTTCAAGGAAGGAACAGTGCTGAAATTTGGTAACTCAATTTTTTCATTTTATTTTGCAGAAATAAATGTAATCAAAGTAAAATTTTAATAATATAATGTGTGGCTAAAATATTTTGATAAGATATCCTGATTTTCTTTGCCATCTACCTATTTAAAGACATTTTATACTTAAAAATTTATTGTCTCACGCTAAAGTTAAAAATGACAGAATTAACTAAAAGAGTCACAAAAAATTATATTATATCTAAATTAAGGAAAAGAAGTGATTTCCAAGAAAAGATTAATTATTTATTAACTTTATGTCATTTATTGATATTTTCTTGGCATAGAAAAAAAAATAATAATAATTGAAAGAAATATTTTGAAACCAAGGAAAATCAACTAGAAACATTTTCGCGCTCTTTCTCAATATTGTCTCTCTTTACAAGTAATGTAGTTACATACGTTAAAATATGTTTTATTCACCAAGAATTGTCTGGAAATAATAATAATGATAAATAAGATTAAATTATGCACCTGTATATTTAAAAAATATATATATATAAAAAAATATATAAACTTTCTCAGAGTAAATATAGGAAAAGTTATATAGGGGCATTCTTACGGAGAAGTTACCTTTAAAAAAAAAAAAAATTATAATTCCTAAAGTATGAACAAAACCAAATATCTTTGTGACTTAATGATAAAAATAAATGATATATTATATTATACATCAGTTGGAATTATTAAAACTTCATGTACACGTAAATTGACTGCAGTTATTATCATAATAATCTCTTGGAAAATTGCGCATTTTCATTCATAAGTAAGCTAGCTAATAAGTATACGTATCGTCAATAAAAAAAAAATGTGTATGTTTATCGTCTATAGTCAAATATTCGTCTATATTAGAAGTCTATTTTTTTTTATGGATCCCAAAATTGTAGTAGTTTAATTCAAGTAAGAATTAATCTTCAATTCTGCTATATGTTTCTTTACCTAATTTATTAAACGCACAAAATAAGAGAAACTTTTATTCAAAGGAAATAATACCATGCGTTTATTGTTTTTAAACTTGCTTCATGAAATACGACTGGATAAAGCTCTTCACCTGGACCAATTGCTCAACAGAAAAACATTTTCTAATGAGAGAGTATGCACTTGTTAATTAATGATTGTTTAAAACTAAGTTATAAATGATATGTATTTTTTTTATATCACATAGATTAAAGTCTGTATGGTCAAGTGATATTTAATAGCCTTGTAATAACAAAGGTATGTTTTAATATAATTATTATAGGTTAAGTTGATATTTAACACGAAAAAAAAAATCTATAAAATATGTTTTAATTAGTACATACAATTGTAGGTAGAAATTTTGTATGTTAGATACATAAAAGAAAAAAAAATATTTAGATATTTAAGGGTAAAATAAATATTGAAATTATCAGAAGTAACTAAAAAAAAAATGCTATAACAAAATATTTCTTGTTAAAGTTGAAACGAATTTATACTGTATTAATTGAGGAATTTATTCCTAATTACGAGCTCTTCCGATCTCAACTATTTTTGAATGTTCCTTTATTAAAATTAAAATTATTATACTTTTATTCTATGATGTCCATTGATTTCAGATGTTGATCAAAGTATACACGGTAACATAAGTTTATTATAATCAGTGTATTTACTTATCCTGCCCAGATATAGCATTGGTATATGCTTAATATTCGCATAGGTAATAATTATAATGTATTTATTTTGTGGGATGAAAAATGATCTCCCAAAAGCTTTGTTTTCCATGAGAGGAAGATTTTAAATATAATCTTCGGGTATGTTTATAGCCCAAGTGATCGATTCTCATAGATAGGACGATCAAGAATTTATCTAGCATTTAGTATGCTTCATTCGTTTAAATCCCAGGAGAGGATTGTATTTGGTGTGTGTTCGTTGTATGCCCAGGTAAGAGGCAAGAAACCACCAAAATATTTTAATGTAGTAGATTACTCTACAGACCTTCGTGGTTATTCCATATTCCTCATGTGAAAATAAAGATAGCTCCACCATGGAAGGTGTTGATTATTGTGCTTAATTTTGAAAGTTCGGGCAAGATAAAGGTTATATTGGAGGTGTTAGTTCCTCAAGATCCACTTTAGTATAAATAGTGCGTTAGTAACTAGGGTCAATATCTGTATTGTGCTGCTAAATATTGCTAGTATTTGACAAGTAAATCAATGGAGAAAGTAATTAAAATTGCGTAATTTAAAACGCTTATTTACTGAAGGAATATTCAAATGCAATATTTAATTCTGGTTAGTAATTAAATAATATTCATATTTAAAATTATACGTATGAATAAAATTTGTATCATAACTTAAGTTAGCATTAAGTTAAATGTAAGATGGTAAGTGTAACTTCTGATAACTGGCCTATAATTAGAATAGGTTATCCCATTAAAGACCATAAATAAAGTAAATGTATTAGAAATAAATTTAATATTTTGCGTATTGCATATGATGGGATTAATCATTTTAAAAAAAATAGTTAGTCAATAATTTTGAATAAAAGCTTCTACAAGGTTACCAAAATTTAATAAACAATGTATTGGTAATGAAATGTATTTTTAGTTAGTCAATCCATACGATTGCATACAGGAGAAGTAGTAACCTCTAGTCCATAACCAAAAGAGTATACAGATTAATGTCAGTTATATTTTATATTTTTGTATTACTATGGGATTATTGAATAAATGTTCATATATTTTTTTTGATAATAATAAATTATAGTCTTGTTAAATTTTGTTGTAGATTCATTTTTTTGTTTTTATATGCTAAATATAAGTGTTTGCACAATATTGGCAAAACCTTTTCTTGAGTCCGAAATCATTCCAAATTCTTAAAAACTTAATATACCAGATAAATAAAGTTAAGCAGATCGGAATATGTCATTATATTTTAGTTTAATGATAATTATTTATGGAGTTGAAAACTTAAGACTAAACATTCACCTTTGTATACAAAAAAAAAAAAAAAAAAAATGAATTTATTCCCAAACCATTAACTTTGGTTGTGCATTATTCCATTCCCATTTAGTTAAATTGTCTAAGTAATAAATCTTAGTTATACTGTTGTGTTGTCGTGGATGATGGAAGGACACAAAAGCACCCTGTCTTTTTATTATTCTTACTTTTTTTCTTAAAAAAAAAAGGCTGTGTTATTCAAAATTATACGTCATTATTGAATAGAATTATCATCTCTTTAAATAATATAGCAGTGGATATGAGAGATGAAGACACATTGAATTTAAGTAAAATAAATGTTTCCTATAGCCGACCAGAATGCCAGTCATATGCGACAACACAATACTGCTGAGCATTTCCTTACATGAAACAAAGAACCCTGAGATTAATATTATTATAATTATTCTTTAAATTAATAAGTGATCAATTATTGTTATTATTACAATCGTGGCATAGCTTAAGAGAATTGGATGTACAAATGTATTATATGAAAAGTATTTTAGATCATATTGGAAAATTAATGGATATGTTGCTTTTATTTTGGTGCTTTAACAATAACCAGAAAAATTAGTGTCACAAGTGTAAGTAAAATAAATCTAATTAAAATACATAATTTCTAACTAAAAACTGGGTTAGAATATATATATACACACATCAAAACATGGTATAGTTTAACTAATATTTTGTTTAGTATTATATAATTGTATCTAACCACATTACAACCCAGTTAATATTATGCAGTCCTATATTTATGAATAATAAGTTAAATTTTGTCATTCTTATGAATTTGCAATTTACATTTCTTTCAAGTTTTTAAATACTATTAGAGCTTAAATCTGCTCTTTAAAATGCATTTAAAAAATCTTATAAAAAGCTGATAAAAATTAAAATATATATTGTTTTATTAATGAAAATGAATGTTGCAATGAGAATATTTATAAATCTTAATTGTTAAACATTTCATGAGATGTCACATTTATTGAAAAAAAGTTATTTATAATGAGACCTTGAAAAAAAAAATTCTCTTAAATGAATCTAAAAAATAAAAATGTTTTGAAGTTAGGAGATGTTTTCGATTTTAAAAAAAAGCTACAGCTCCACGTAAATGCACAAATTATGAGGAAATAAAGCATTTTATTTATATATTTAAAAAATTGAGCTCCCAAATGTGAATTTGTGAATTATTTTCTCTGCTATGCAGATCATATCATATATTAAATATAATTGCAATGTCATTGTATTAAGTGACGGTTTTAGTTTTACCAGTATATAATTTAAATATATGTAGATTTTGAATTTGAATTAAATATAAGATCCTTTATAAAAAATATAATCTATTTGTTTTAAATCAATAAAAGACCTAATTATTTTTGTTTTCCATTTTTTGAATTCAAAAATTTTATCAAATTTAGTTTGTTATAAAAGCAATATAGTTTTTTTAAAGTAGCAAGCTCGAGGGAAGACATATTTATTAATATAAACTGAATTATTGTTCTCTGGTTTTACATTGAAAAATAAGTTATAAGATGTTGTAAAAAAAATTATATTCCATATATTCAAATTATA
>JAQFVV010014486.1:0-35250 GCA_028023455.1 Epiperipatus broadwayi
CCACACAAATATATTATGTAATCTTCCAGAAACAGTTGTCATATGATTGTATGAGAATGAAACTTTTAGTCGCCATTTCGATATTGTGCAGTGAATTTAGGAGAAAAATAATTAATTTTTTTGAAAGAAAAGTGAAGAATTTAAAAGAAAAACTAAGTTGTTGTTTTTTAAAATTAAATGTAAAATTAGTAAAATCTTTTTCCAAATTGCTTTATTAATTGCTAAAACAAACAAACAAACAAACAAAAACTCCTTATGTAATTAGTGAAGATCTCTTTATCAATAGCAATAAAAATTTGCAAAACTATCTATAGCTTTGAAATAAGAAGCCCTTTTAAAAAAGTCTTGTGTCCAATAACACAATTATAAAAAAGAATAGTTAGTATTGCTGTAATATCATGTCTCTGTTATTATTGGGAATCCAACAAAATATTATATTTGCTATATATCTTGATAAGTCAACTGACAATGACAAATGATGCTAATTTAATGATTTTGTGAAATACTTGTATAATCTACAAATTCATGAAGATTTTCTGATTTGTAGAAATATCTCTAGTGCTATTAAAGGAAGAAATATATTTGACAAGATTACATTTTTTTATAGAAAATGAGCTTGAACAACAAAGTTCATTGAGCTGCAGCCATGACCGGCAGGATTTCAGGATTTATAGGAAAATTTAAAATGTTTTATCAAAATACATGACATGTTCATTGTATTATCCACAGATAAAACCTAGTATTTCAACAAATGAAAATATAGTAAGGTATTATCAGAAGTTTCCACAATAGTTAATTACATAAAAAGTAATGTCATTAATACAAAATTCTACCCAGATCAACTTCAGTTATGTGTCTCTTTCACTCAGAAGTAATATGGCTAACCCATAGGTTATAAAAAGAATTTTAATATTAAAAGATCAATTATTAAGTTTTTCTTCTCTTAAAAATACTACATTAGCATATGTTTTTCTGATCAATTTCTTATCTAACAATTTTTTTAAAAAGGTAATTTAACTGAATCTTTCTCTGCAAGGAAAAAAATAATAATATATCAACCCTAAACACAAAATTGTAAAAATTTCAATGTTTTTTCACTCCCTAAATTCTTTGAAAAAAATAAATTTTATTATTAGTAAAGAGTAAGAGAATAATTATTAACCCATGTCACAAATTTTATAATGTTTTTTTTTAAAAAATATTTTTCTAATTTAAATGAAAATAAAAAAATATGATTGGATAGAAAAGTCATTTACTCCATTTTTACAATTTAGTAATCTGCAATGCTCTTCTCAAAAAGAATTAATTTATTTGAAAATAGATTCAATCTTTGAATTAGATTTTTTAAAGTAAAAATTTATCAGAATGTTGGATCCAGTAATAAAAAGAATAATCTTGCTTGGTAAATGCAGTTTTAAATATTCTGGTTCTATTGTATCCTCATATCTTTACAAAACTGCATTTTCATTGCTATTATTAATTAAAAATAAGCATAGATTTTGTTTATCAATGGAAACATTAAAAAAATATAAGAATTATTGTGATAAATATTTAACTAATATTGTCTTTTTATCAGCAACAGTCAAACGCATCCATCAGATTAAATTGTTATTAATATCTCTTTTGTTGTATTAATCAATTTTTGTACTAATTATTATTAATCAGTGTTGTGTTTTATATTTCATGATCTTTGTAATATTTAATTCTTCAATAATTGTGTATTTTAATGATAACATGAATAAGAAAATTATTTAAATAAATTAAATATAAATACAACAAATTATATAATAGCAGTATAAGTCTCTATTGAAAATTTTTTCTTTGGGGCCTACAAATGTGTCTAGATAATCCAGAGGAACATTTATATTAATGAGTTTGAAAAGCCCTTTAATAGAAGACAACTATAACATTCTTTAGTTAAATTTAATGAGCAATTTTATAACATAAATAGCAATAGTTATAATAAAAATGGATATCTATGCTTTTTTAATAATAAGCAATTTAAATTGATATTTGATTACATAAAGAATGTTTTACTTTATGTTCCACTAAATATAAATAAATTATTCAAAAATTTTAAAATTGCTATAAAATAATGCCACTTATCAAATTATATTAATGTACAATAATTTATATATAGCTGAACCAAGATTTATATAAATAATTAAGCTTTTAACCAGGAACTTTTGGGATTACATCCTGTGGTTAATTTGATAATTACTTTTTAAGCTTTTTAGTTTTACTAAAAAAAAATGTATTCTATAAATTAAAATATTTTGAAAATAATATATCAAATTTGCAATTAACAAGAATAACAAAAAGAAATAAAAATCTAATTAAAGATCCAATTTTTAGCTTTCAGACTAAAAAATGTATTATAATAAAAAAAATCTCTACTATATTACTTATTAGTAATAAACATTTCAATAAAGAATACTCTTAAGTAATAAACTTATTCTTTGAAAATTCGAATTTAATTTATAATTACAAAAACTACCCAAAAATAAATGAAATAATATTCTTAATAATTAGTTATTTCATGTTTGAGAGAAAGTAATTGGTATTAATTCTTTAGATGTGTATACCACTTGATGGCATCGTTTATGTGTAAATCACATAAAAATGCTGACTAAATGGCAGCAGACATGTAGTTATATCTAATGCACCCTGTATGTTGTATTAGACATTTAAGGCTACCCTGTAGGAATTGCTTTGTGCTTCATGAAGCACTTTATGCCAATTCTCACACATAACATTTTGCTGCCATCTTATGTCAGGGTGTATCTATTTTAAGTGTTTGAAAGTTTTTACTTTGAATTTTTTTTTTTTTGGAAAATGGAAACCATACAATTTGACTAAGATGAAATTGTCCCAAAGTTAAGACCATCCTGGAGACAAATTGAAAGGTGACAAACATAGTCCAAAGGTAGGAATGAACCTAATTGGGAGGAGGTCACACATAAAGTAATGACTTCATGATAATCTAGTCAAGACAAAAAATGGTGCATTTTAGCAACCACATTGTCTACTTGAATAATTTTCTATAATTAGTGGAGCCATGAATAGTTGATAGTAGAAAGAATCTGCTCACAGCTGGACTTATTCACAAATGTCATATTGTATTGGAACAATGGGCTGCATGAGCTGTGCCATGAGAGCCTGAAAGACAGACCTTGCCATGAAATACAGTGGTCCCAATTTTATTGTTAAAGTTGCTTGAAATTTGTTTCATGTTTTTATTAATAAAAACCAAACAACTTTTCATTGTTGTTTTTGTGTGTTTATATATATGGGTGTGTGTGTGTCTGTATTATTAAAAAATAATGTATTTTATAAAGGTAAAATATGTTAAAACAAAAACAATTTTTTTTTGTGTTTTGATGACTAAAAAAAACACTTTTCATTACTGTTTTTGTGTTTATATGAGGCAGCCCACGAATAGTTTAATATGTATATTTAAGAATTAAAGATTAAGCACTTATAAATAGTTGTCTGTAGACACAAACTCCATACATTATTAGTTTCCTAGCTCTCCTTATTAATTTGTTCCATTTTATTTATATCTAATGAATTATACTTTTGTTCTTTCATTATTGATAGTATTTTTAATACTTTTTCATTACTAATTTATAGTAGGACTTTTATTTCTAATAATACTCATAATTATTAACTTTCACATCTTTAATTTGCTTTCACCAAGCAACCATTTATTCAATATATATTTTTCTATCTTTGATATTACTAGTTTTGACGATTTTATATACTTAAATATGTGTATGCATGTGTATATACAAACATTGCAATTTAAATTTTACAAATACATAATGAAAGATTTTAAAATAATTTCATATTTTCTGTGTAAAAAGGTTTTCTTTTTTATATTATTTAGATTTAATCTTTTTTATTTAAGTGGTAAAACTGAGAGAGAAAGATTGTCAATTTTAAAGATTTCAATCTGGTGTTAAAAAACTGAGAGAAAAAGATAGCATCAATTTTAGATAACTCCAGTGTTAGAAAAGTGGGGGGAGGGATAATTTATTAGTAAGTAATTATGGTTACAAAGAGACCATTGATCACTTTAGACCACCCAAAGATTAAGATAAAGATCGAAAAGATCAGATATTTATATTGCAGCTGCACTGAAGGGGATTGATAAGTTTGATTACTTCTTGTATCCAACACATCATTATTATTATATATGTTTGAGGAGATTCTACAAAATATGCATGGCTAACTTTTGAATTACTTTTGTTGGATAGTCCTACCAATCAATCCAAAGAACTAACACATCTGCAAATCAGTTAAAACATCTTATGGCTGATCTCCAAACCAAAGAAGACTCTGAATCTAGCTATTGCTTCATCTCTACCATTGGTGAATTCCAACCAAGCACAAAGTAAAATGCTAAAATATATTAAAAGCAAAAAAATATATATTTATCTATTAATGTATCCATACAGAAAGAAGAAATGAAAAACCCATGCCCATACTAAAATAATGTCCTGTAAAAATGCCATCTGTGCATCATCATCACAGTAAAACAGAAGGAAGAATTACAAGCCTAAGCTTCAAATGGAACGTTTCTAGTAAAACCACTGTAATTCATATATCTATGCATACTAAACATTGGTATGTGTCTAAATTCAAATCTCTGGCCTTGAACAAGCTTACTTTAAAATGAAATTCATTAAACTCACTGAACAGTCTCTACATTGAAAATAGAAGAGAAGCCTGGTAATATCAATTTTAATTTTATTTTTTCAATGACTCTTAACAATTTTCTTTTAAATACATTTGTTTCTTTCTCTCCAAAGTATTAAAATAAGCCTCAATAATTAGAAAAAGGTTTTTTTCAATAATGATGAATATTGACTTTATCAATATATTATGTGTTATTTGATTATCATTACATGTAACCATTTATATATGTATTTTTTTATAAAATGTTTTTTTATTATGTATTAATTCAGGTATCATGAAAAATATGTTATTCATATTATATTTAAAGGTTAAAAACAAGATTTATTAATAATGGGAAGTAACACAAACCTAGTAATATATATACACCTACATGACTATATGCTGAGTATGAATGAACAAATCCAGAGAGATGATGAGTATAGAAGTTTAGTATAATGTGGAATAGATTCTAAAGTAATTAACAACCTAGATTAATGGAAATTGAGATAAATAACTAGGAATAGATCACTCTTTTTTTAAAATATTTCTATCTTTTTTTTTTATCAAGAAATTTATTACACCTTTAAATTTAGTTGTACAAATCAATTCTATCTTTATACTCGAACTAAATTTTCTCTATCTATTTCTCGATTATTATTTTTAAGATTATATGCATAGAATTTATTATATACAATGTGAAAGTATGTGCGTGCATCGAGTGTTTATTTCTGAAATCTAAAATTTCAATGATTTATGATATCTTTAAGCTTACTAAATGCATTAACATTCATGTATATGTTTGCTATTAAGGGTAAAGGGGGAAATAATTTTTGGTTATTATTATTATTTGAAAACAACTAATTTTTATTATTAATTATGTACATTTTTTATTTGTATACTGATGACTAACCAATAATAATTTTTTTTTTATTAAACGAAGTTTATACATTTCTTAGAGTTAATTATTGTCTTATGAAAATTAGTTTAGTCATCGTCATCACTAGTGAATTCCAATCATAAGCAGAACTGACTGGTATAACGATATTGTAGAAATAATTATAGACTGATAAAAGATATGATTTGTGTTGTTAGTTATAAAGCTGTGGCTGGAAGTATCACTGCCCTCATTATCATCATCATTTGATTAATTAATAAATAGTCTAAGTAAATATATTAAATGGCCATATAAATTATGTTTTTCATTTTGTTAGTCTGTTTGTGAGCCATTATAAGGGATATGACTACTATTAATGATCTCTAAAGATTTAATGAGCTAGTAAAACTTATAATATTATTAAATATAAGCTCCTAAAAGGTTTTATGATGTTAAAGTATTAAAAATGATCTATATGAGAATTTGTTTAAGAATTTGTCTTAGAGTTTGCACAAGAATTTGTTTGCACAATTATGGAATAATGTTAATGATTTACCATTAACACAGGTGCAAACAATATGCTATTATAAAATAAAAATCCTACATACCATTATAGGTAATGTACCAACTGAGGTTCAAACTAGGTATAATTATAAGTAGGTATCCAATGTGATTTGTCTAGGTTCAGATAACCTAGTGGAACTAAGATATATAACAAAGAAAGGAATGGAGAGTAAAATGGCTAGTTACAGATTGGTTTGTCCAATTGGAATATAAAACTGCTTACATGGCTATTAGTAATTGTTCTAAAAGAATTGATCTGTTGCAACTGACTGCCCCAATGAGAAGTGGTATGGAAATAGATTTTCTCTAGATTTTTTATTCCAATACTAATGGTCTAGATCAGTGAAATTCAAACATTTTACCAGTACAATCCCACATGGAATATCGAGGTAACATGCTGACCCAAAATTTAAAAATACAATAATCTAATTCTAATTGCTCAAAAACTAGGACTAGGTAGCATTAAAAATTAGGAAGATATTAATTTATTTTTTATTTCATACAAAATAAACATAAGTGTCAATACAAGTACAATAAACTGAAAATCAATTCTGTAGTTACCAAAATATTAGGTTGAAAAATTGGTTAGTATTGATTATTTATAACTAGTTAAATTAGAATATGGTGTATAACATGTAAGAGGTAAAAAAATTCAGTTTTAAAAAACTACAAAAGGAAAATATTTAATGAGATCTATGAGCCTGTTTTTTTTACAAGTAGCAATATTTCTGGCTCTATTTTGCTCAGTTTGAGTCTTAAAGGTGGCTCTATTGCTAATTTGTTTCAATATTTAGATTTTAGGGAGAGAAATTGGAAAAATCCCATCTCATACATATAAGATGAGACAAATGGTAATAATACCTTTAGAGCTGCATCAGACAGTTCTGTATATTCATTTCAAACTTTAAGTCAAAAATTACTCAATTCAAGCTCTTTGAAAACAAATTTTAATTCTCCATCAGATGATAACTCAGTTAGTTTTTTGCTTAAATGAAATGATACATTTTTGGATAATACATACTGAAAGGGATTTCAATTCCATTCAGAGTCAGAAAAATCTTCCAGAAAATAAGTATTAAATTGATATTTAAGATCTGTCAAGTGATTTGTTACATCTTTAATAACTGATTAAATAACTTTTAGTTTGTTTTCTATGACAAAACTTTCTAAAGTAGGAAATGTTGTAAAATTGATCTCCTTGCAGTACGAATACCACAAATCTATTTTCTTTGTAAAGGCTTTGATTTTATCATTGGCCATAAATATATTTAATTGTTCACCTTAAAGATTTAAATTCAACTCACTTAATTTGAGATAAATATCACTTAAGGAAGCTAACCTATATAGCCATTCTTCATCAGTTAAAAAGTGTTTAAATTTTTTATCTTTATTATTGTCATTTAAAAACACAAAACACCTCTTTAAATTCAAATAGCCTTCTACTCCTCAAAAGCCAACACATCTCTGTATGTAAAAGAAGCTGCTGATGTATACTGCCCATTTCTCTGCATATATGTGAAAAATTTACATGCCTTTATAATATTTATTATTTTAACTCCAGTATCTAAAACAAACTTTAAGTTCAGTGGCATGTTTTTGATACAAGCCCTCTCTATGAAACATACAGTATGTTACATTAGGCAATACTTTTTTGATTCATGATAGAAGTCCACTGTGTTTTCCAACCATGACACAAACTCTATCACTGCATAACCCCACACAATTTTTCCAAGAAATATTATTTCCCATGATGTAAGAATTTACCACTTTAAATTTTTTTTTTCCCATATTCCTTTGTAGTTCCCTGCAAAAAAGACAGGTTACTTCAACTTCATTTTTGTATTCATATTTTGCAAAGGAAATTAGTTGTGCAGCATTTTGGCAATTGGTGGATTCATCCAACTGAAGACTGAAAAATTTACTTTTTTCAATTCTGATTATAAGTTCGCTTTCCACATTATCTGCCACTTTGACTATTCTGCAACCAATTGTTGTATCAGAGAGGGGTATTCTTTCTTGCAAAACATAATGCTTACTATATCTTGAGGTGCTGGAACAATTAACTCTATAGCAATTGTGTACAGCTTGCCAGATTTGGCTATGCAATAGCTTACTCAATAAGAAGCCTCCAATGCTTTTTTGTTGATATCTGTAAAAATATAAAGTTTTGCTTGCATGTCAAATGCCCTATTTTTTTCTGAAAAAAATCAATGGTTTTATTTTTGGATTCTGGGTGTTTGGTGTGTAGGTGCCTCTGCAGTTTATTTGGTTCAGTGACTTGTTTGATAGTATTGCAAGGCACATAAGGCATCTATTCCCTGGTTTGTCATCTTCAGTGCATACAAAACCATATTTTATAAACTCATTATCAAACCTATGAACTTGTTTGTTTGCGTTTACTTTTTTATGTCTCAACTCTATAGAAACAGAAGCTTCCAAATGTATTTGGTCAGTGCCGGAAGTTAAAACAGCCGAAATTAAAACACTCTTCTGGTCATTTGTTTCTTCATGGTCTGTTATGAGGGTTCATAAAATTTATAACTTTAAAAGCAGTCAGTTTATCACAAATACTAAGTTAAAAAAGAAATTTTACATTAAAATAATAATTAAACGCACAAATGTGCCACAATGATGATGTAAATAGAATATGGACTGTCATCACTTGTTTGCCAAGTCATGTGATTTACCGAAAGTGATGTCACATGACGTTGTCCGAGACACATCCGCACCTCTATCTCTTTGAAGTTGTCATTTTTAAAATAGAGTAATCTTCTAGAATTTAATGAAATTTCACATTTTAAAAATTAATATTTTTTCTCAAAATTTTTTGTCAATGATATATTTGTAATCAATTAAATTTATTTTTCATTTTTTCATCCATCTTCGACCCCAAGGTAATTTTTTGCGACCCCGTTTGGGGTCTCGACCCATAGATTGAATACCACCGGTCTAGATTATTTTCTTTTCCATTACAAATATATTTACTTTTATAAATACGCAAACATATATATATGATAGATTCACTTAAAATGTTAGTAATATTAAAAACTTTAAATTGAATCGCTTTTTTTAATTTCATAAATAAAAAGAAAAAGAAAAAAAATTCTAAACATGATTTATTATTAAAAAATTAAATTATATAAAAAATATCTCTCTTAATTTTAAAAAAAAAAAAATCTATATTGCTCTTTAATTGCCATTAATTTAACCTATACATTTCACAGTAAGATTAAATTTCATTGTTTTTATTTAAATCATTATAAATAAAAATATTATTTTGAAAATGAAAATCGGCAACGTATTCTATTTTAAAAATTCATAAGAGAGTATAATGTATTTATTTAAGGTAAATCTTTTTAAAAATCTTTTGCATATTACTCATGTAGCACTGTTCTATTTATTTATGTATTTTTAGAATTGTCCTTATCAAAGAAAAAAACAATAACAAATGTACAAAAATATAATTAGGAATAAAAAAAGAAAGACGGAAAATATTTGGCATTAAAGCAAATGATAGCAAATTTAGTTTTTTTTTTTTCAATTGTGAAAAAAATTAAGTTTTTTGAGGTGTATTTAAAAAATACAATTTTACTATTCTTTAAAATAATCATTTTATATAGTTTATTTATATATTTCTGATACATAGATGTGTAATGTGTTGGTGTTGCATTTAAAAATTGAAAATCAGATTGATTCATCATAATCAAACTAAAAGTGTTATATATAAAGCTGTTATTTTGCCCATTTTTTTTGTATCGATGTGAGACACGTCTTTCTAATAACATAACATAAATGCCCAGGATAAATTACAATTAAGGCATCTCCGGTAATATTTTTTAAAATCATGATATAAATATCATAAAGTCAGTTGATGATATTATATGTTCATTGGCTTGCTATGTGGTACTATTACTATTATTATAAAAACGCAGCATTGATGCATTGGAGATGTAAGATGATTGATTGAATGGTAATTAATTTCTAAAAAAGATACTTTATGACAAGTTTCAATATAATTTCCACTAGGGAAGCAAACTTTTTATATTATAAAGATTATCTTAACGACAATCTAAAGAAATGTAACATTGAATAATTATATTGGGAAGATGTAACAGAGATTAAAATTTAATAGCGCTTTCATTTTTAATTAAATAAAGTTGTGAACTCTTTCACTAAATAAAATTCACTGTGAAAATGTTAAAAACAGCATTATGAAATGTCAAATAAACAGGATAACAGTTCAACATATAGTGTATGTAGACTCAGAAAATGATTAAAAAGCTGTAAAACAAATTAGACTTGCTAATAACTACAGATATAATCCCACCAACTAAGACTCATTTTAAATCAAGATTATCTTTTTTGAAAGTTCAACCATGAATGTACAATTGAAGAATTTTGGTATAAAAATGGAATTCTATGAGCTTTCAAATAATTATATTTTACAAATTCAATAATAATGCCATTTTTGGATTTGATCTTCCTGTATACAACTGAAGTTTCATCAACTTCAGGACAATTTACAATTGTTGCATTTATTTGCTTCATGAATGAAATTTAGAAAATATTGATCTACATCAGGGGTCAGAAACATTTTTGAGTCAGAGAGCCATTTTGACAAAAATTGTCAAAAAATTAAAATTTAGGGAACTACAACTTGAGATCAATTCCATTCATTATTTATAAATTTAATAACATTAACTATGCTTGTACAAGATTCAAACAACTCTGAAGCTTGTAGATGATATTTTAACTAAATAATTACAAAAAAAATTCTGTAAATTTTACTTTTAAAATCAGAACTTTTTTCTTTTAAATATTTAATTTGCATAAAATTTGTCAGTAAAAAAAACATTTATGTAATAAATATAAAGATACAATGTTAATATTCAAACTTACTAATGTGACTTTTGAAAATAATTTTTCATAAATATATACTGAACCAAAAAGGACCCCTAGCATTCAAATAGTTAATTGGAAAAGAATTCTAGTATTTAAAAATGTTGTTTTGTGATATTTGTTTCATAATTGTCTGAGTTTCTTCTATCTGCATTACCATTTCATGAATTTTTGAATACAAATACTTTTATTTTGAATTTTCAGAAGCTGCATTTGTAGTTCTATAATGAATATTTCAGGAAAAGCTTTAATATCCAATAATCATTGGATATATTATAAGTTTCATCATTTTCTGATATTTTTTAAAATCTTGAAATCTACTTGTAAAAGAATCTAAAATAAAGGTTATCATTTTTGTAAATATTTTACAGTCAATTTTTTCTCGAAGGTTCAGTCTATAATTTTTTAAATTTTCAAAAAATACAAATTCATCTTTATTAACATCTTCCAAAAATATTTCCAATTCTTTATTAATTATAAAAACTTCTGCTAATAATTGTAAAACTGTCTTACTTTTTTGTATTTTTATATTGGACTATTTTCATGATCTAATATGCATATTGAATGTTTTTAGAAAAATTTAACTTTATTTAAATATTCCAAATACCTTCAACTGTTAGTAATAGCACATCAAACAGGTTAGTATATGCCCAACATTTTGAGAGGTATTAGTCTTCTCTCTTCTTCAAGCATTGCTGGCCTGATCAGTGACAGTACTAGCAAGAAATTCAAACCTGGGTCCTTAGATTCTTGATTATTGAATTTTAAGGTAATATTCTAACCAACTGAGCCATCCTGCCAAAGGCAACAGTCAGTAGAAATTTCATATACTTATCTATGAGGTTCATCTTGATTTCTCCACTTTTTCATAAGAACAAAGTTGATTAGTGGTTTCTATACATTATGTATAGTCACACTAGATTGGCTTATGGGATTTTTTGCCATTGTCATGTGAGCAGATTTTTTAAACTTTCTTCTTTTGTACCTTTTCTTCTCTATCCAATATTTTTGTATTTTTCCAATTGAACATATGTTCAGTGGTACATACATAGTCTGCTACCTTAGACACATCTGTTTTATCTCTTCTAATCATCAGTTTATGTTTTTTCAAGTGCTTTTCAATAGGATGCTGGTCTTACCAATATATGTTCTTTTACATTCGCATGGTAATTCATAAATGCAGTTTTTCCTTTCCAACATTTCAAGTTCAGACTTTGTAGATGTTAGAATTCCCTGTAAAAGCTGTTCTGATGTTATACTGATTTCAGATTTTTCTTAATTTGCTTGCTATTTTTGGAATATATGGGTACAATACAGTACCTATTTAATGTTTTTTTAATAACAGCTAATGGATAACCATTTTTCATAAGAGTTTGTACTCTATAGCTCTTATCTTTTTCCAACTCACTGATTTTTGAACAAACTTCTTTTGCTCTATTTTATAGTGATAGTATAACACCATGTTTTGTGTTTCTGGTGTGATTGGATATATAGGCTAGATATTTTTCTATATGTGTACATTTTTGGTAAAATGTAGTTTTGATTTTGCTATGAAAAAGTCTTGTCAGAAAAACATCTAAGGAATGCCAATTTTTGTTCTTGTTCTGATTTTATTGTGAATTTAATTGAAGGGACATGTTTTATTGATGCATTTCCAGAAAGTTTGTAGCAATGCTTCACCATGTGGCCATACAACAAATGTATCATCCATATAGCAAGGCCAAACTTTAAGTGGATATGGGGTAGTTTTTATGGTTGTGGTTTCAAGTTCTTCCATGTAAATATTGTTAATCAGGGGAGACAGTGGTGAACCCATAGACATTCCTTGATTTTCTTGGAAGAATTGTGTGTTATATAAAAGTAGGATGTTTTTATACCGAATGATAATAGTTCCATTATACTATTAATAGGAAGAACTGTTCTGGTTTGTAAACTATTATCACCATTTAATTTTTTCTTTACAATACACACTGCTTCTTCACTTGGTACATCCATGAATAATCTTTCTACATCAAAACTTACCAGTAAGCCAGTTCTTTCAATTTTTATGTTCTTGATTATTTCTACAAAGTGTTCAGATTCAGCTTATTCAAATGGTTGGTCATATCATTCAAGAAATAAAGATTCTGAATCCATTTGGGTTATTGAGAAATTGTAAGTGTTTTGCTTTGTAATTTTTACATTTCAAGGAAATATTTACTTCTTTTAAATACTCAGGCTACTATTTCAATGCTTTCTCATTTAATAAGCATCTTATAGATGTAAATGAAATTAAATTATTATACCAACTACCCATTTCTTTTAACACAGTGCTAAAAATCTATGATTCAACACTTTAGATAGTATCACATTAATTATTGATACAACAATATCATATTACACATTTCAGTTGTGATTACAATCCCCATGATTTTGCAATTCAAGCTTCCTCATGCAAAATACAATAAAATAAAAATAATTTCATGGAAAATATGAGTGGAGAATAATTTGGTTTTGTGCAATCATAGCATGAGCATCATCAGCCACAATGCATACTATTTGATCAACATTTATATTTTTATTTTGTAAATCTGTTAACAGACTTTAAGAAATATTTTTACTCATAGTATGTTTTCCAGATGACAGCTCATCAAGAGGTTTTTAAGCTCTGGAAGATGTATTATTTTTATCCATGATACACAATTGTGCTGTATTGGAAATAATGGCTGATTCATCAACAACAATGGATATAAATTCAGCAAAATTAATATCCATAATTTCCTTTTTGTGAAACATTATCAGAAATAATTACAGTTGTTTTCTTTACAATTCTAGTTGAGAGAGCTAAATCCTTAATTTTCTTACATATTTCATACTTATTTTTTATAACTTTAAACAAAATTTTGGAGACAATATAAACGCAATTTTTTAAAAATTGACCAATTGATAAATCATTTACTCACTTTTTCTATTTTTAAGGATAACATAAAACTTGCTTCACTAGTATTTGATGAAAATTTCATCCTTGTTAACAAATTCTTTGTTGAAATAATATTTCTTGTGTAATTCTTCAATAGCTTTTCTTCAACTATTAGCATCAGGTTATTTTTTTACTAAAATCTAAATATTTTCTAAGAAAATGTCTTTCAATATTACTAAGATTTATTTTTTTGAAGTCACAAATGACAAATTAAACATTGAGGATTTTCACCTACTCCTACAAATGCAAATTTCTCTGTCCAATTTTTTTTGAAACTTCGTTTTTTTTTAATTAATTTTTTTTCTAGAGATTATCACAATTTTAAAGTAATAAAAATTAAATTGTTTATAACTTAATAAATGAGTTAAAAGACACATATTAACCAAGCAGAATAAAAATATCTGCTAATTTAAAGTGCAGGTTATAATGACAGTGATACTGTGCACATTATAGTGTACAATATAATGCAAGATATGCTATTTTAAATTTAAACCACTCACACTAGTTACAATAATATATATATACACATTTGTATTAATTATATTAATTAGATTATAATAAATTAATACAACTAGTTACAAATTATATATTATTACTCATAAATAAAATATTATTTTATAATATATTAACTTTTTAATAAAATTTATATAAATCTTTTTTATCCAAAATAATAAAGCCACATTTTTTCCAGTAAAGAGATGCACCCCACCCTAAAACTGCTGGTTCCTGATTCCTGATCTACATAAATGGTTAAACATGAATAATATATAACATTTAATTCTTATCAAATAGCTACAGTGGTATAACTGGAAGTCTTAATAAAGCCTATAATGAATCTATCTCCTAGCTGCAATATGTCCAATTTTCTTTGTGATATTTTGTTATTAATTATGCTGCTTAAAAAAAATCTACATACTAAATAAATAAACAATAGGTGGAAGTATGCTGGAAAGTTACTTTTGTTTTATTTATTAATTTGGATATTTTGATAATATTTTGTTACAGACTTGTAAATAAAGGTCAAACAATTATGATTTCAGATAAAATTGCTTAAACAAAATATCAGGTTTAAAATGTTAGGCGTTAAACTTGATGATAAATAAAGGAGAATAAAAAACTTGTTGAGTGCACATATATACTCTTTTCAACTATAAATATCATGCTTTATTGATAACAATAGAAAATAGAAACTAGTCTGATAAAGAGGATTCAAATACTAAAAATAGAAATTATATATGTATCTAGAAATCACTGATTATGTTATATTAGATGATGAAGTGGAAATCTAGCATGATCTAAAGGTGGAAATTCAAATAATAATATGAATTATATCTCACTAATAACATTATTTTACATTAGGTGACAGTAAAGTGGAGAATTGGCTCTGTTTTTTTTTTAGTAAACTGAGAATTTTTGTGACATATGACTACACTAAAAGAGTTAGATGACTACAATTAACAAGAAAGTGAACATATTAAAAATATACTGTTGCTAAACTGGTATCAGATTTATACAACTTTTCAAGCAGGTTATTTGGGCTCAAAATCTTAGACAGGTGTTAAAATTTCAAGTTTTAAATTTGACAGGTGATGTAAAGTTATACATATTTCATATACATGCATTGCTTCTAAATTTAAATACCATGCCTACTTGATAAAGACAAACCCAAAAATCATTTTAAAGATGAGCATTCAAGTATTGAAGATAGGAAAATACATAAATCTGGTAATCACTGATTCTTTTAAAGCACAATAAAATAGATAGCTTCTTTTAACTATTTTATTTATTACACTATTACTGTTTCTAATTTGTAGCATTCAATTAAAAACCAGTGGGTTTATAAAAAAAACATTTTAGATATGAATACTTTATTTTGAAGACTCATGATAGAATAGTTAAAGGTATGTTAATCACTGTAATAACTTTAGTAATACCTATGTAGAATTTTATTTTTGTTTATAATCATTTAGAATGATAATTAATTTCTTTAATAAGCAATAGTTTCAGCTGCATTTAGCTTTAGCACTCATGAGTTTCTTTTACTTTTTGATAAGTGTAGCATCACATTCAAGATACTTGATCTTGATAAGTTCAACACTTCTTTCCAGTAACTTATAAATCTGAGATCAACTTTTATCATATAGTACTTATAACTTTATTAAGACTTTATCTGCAACAAAAAGATATTACAATAACTTTTTGTATTTCAATACTGAATAATTTTATTTTAAATATTATGGTTCACACAATTATTGTTAGTATAGCCTCTTTTACTACAATGTTAATGCCCTCTATTGATAAGATTGACCTATACTTTTATTATTTGCTTAAATATGTTCTGATTGCTAAGCAATGCATGTGTATACAAAATGAAATAAGAAATATTTGCAATTCTATTCTATAACAAGTTTAATATTTTTTTCAAGATCTAATAATATCAAAATCACATGATTGTTTTTAATTCCTCCAGTATTGTAAATAAAATCAGACCTCTATTCTAGTATCACCTACTGCAAGTTTGAGAACTGACTGATAAGGGCAAAAGAGAGAAACCAGTCCAAAGGGGGAAATGGGAACCTCAGGTTTATAATAAATGGTGCAAGCAGAGAGATTCATTTTTATGATCTTATTAATTGAAATTTGATCTTTTCCTATAGAATCAAAAATTTTAGTTTATGCTAAAATCAATCACTCATTTTTTTCTTTCGACTTTATTGATACATTACAGACAATATTATATATATATATATATATATATATATATTGTCTGTAATGTATCAATAATGTATATATATATATATATATATTTATATACACACACACACAAAACTTTAAAATAATTTTTCAAAAATAAAAAGGCACAAACATTTTTTTTAAGTATAGTAGTGTTTATCTAATTATTTTTTAAAAAATTACTTTCTCAAAACCATTTGCTTTTTTTTTTTAATTTTATTTCATTTAAATAAATATATCTAGATGATATTTAAAGTTCCTTTAGGCAAAGGCATGCTTTTAAAAATATTATATTGCTTAAAAAAAGACATTTTCATTGTCATTAAAATTTTAATTAAATACATCACAAATGTATAACCACCAGCAATTTTAATATAATAAAAAAATGTCAAAATTTGAATAATTTACTTGACTATTAAAGACAATAATAATTGACATAATTTAATGGTAATATTATTTTTTTTCTTAAAAATTTCTTGAACTATGCTTACTTTTATTTCTTCTCTTAAAACTGTGTCTATACATTATTCATTTATTCAATTAGAACCAAACAACCTAAACATTAAAGATTTTTACTATCATCATGTCAGGTAATATATGCCAGCCACACTTTTTTGGCTACATTGTTATAATTATCAAATCATCTAAATAAATATTGATAAATCTAAATGTTAAAATATAAGCAATAACTATTGAAAATGATATCCAATATAATAAATTGGGTCTTATTTACTGAATTGTACTTTTAGATAGGAATTTAAAACCCATAATTACCAATTTATTATTATATATATCTTTAAAGAGCTGTGTGGTGTCGTTGTTATTACCTTCACTTGACATCAAATCTTAAAAGCTTTTCTGATTATAAAAAAGGTTTCTTTTCAGATATTCAATTTATAATTAACACAGCTGATCATGCAGTAGTAATTAGTAAACAGCTTTCCATCTATTATTAAACTAAAAAATGAATATTCTTTATAAATATGGATTATCAAATGATTTAATATGCTGGCTGTAAAAACAAAAGTTTTTTGATATATGATGAGATCATCACTTTTGGTTTGAGGGATATCATAAAGAGACACTCAGTCAATTGCTTATCTTGACCTCAACTTTTATATTTGCTCTCTTTTTAATATTATTTCAAATCTTTTATATAAAAGTACATTTCTTACATACACTATATCTTATTTTCTATTATCTATTTCGTCACAGCGTTTTTTAACTTGGATATTTAAAAGAGACATATTTTTAGATATAACAATATTGTTGAATTACTCTTGTGCATCTATATATCTATTACAGTGGTAGAAGTTTTGTTATCATGCTGGTGAATATGAAAACATGATTAATATTTTTTTTAATTTTTACTTGATTGATTTTAAATGTTTAATACATTTTAAGCATAAGACTATAAGCATAAAGAAATAATAAATAGCTTCCAATGTAAGTTTAGCATTTAAATTTATTGTCAAAAATAAAAAGGTTCAACTCTAGAAAAAAAGATAGTTTAGTGAAGAAGGGGAAAAAATGATATTTGCAGTCTAAAAGGAAACCACAATATAATGATATAACTATTGTGTTTAGATTAATCACAAAAAATCATTTTAAAAATAACTGTAAATTATAGATAGATAGTTTCAAGAAAAATAAATATCTTAAATATATCTACTTATTAGTTAATGAAAATGAAAATATTATAAAAAGATATATAATTAATAATAAAATACAAAAAAAAACTAACTAAAAATTCCAGAACCTGCTATTTGGCCAACATACTAAAATCATTGCATGGCAAACAGTAATGTGACATTAGAATGCTGGGATACAATTAGAAAAAAATATAATAAAATTGTTGAAGAATTTGAATTGAGAATGAAAAGCAAAAGAGCTGAAAGTTTGATAAGTTTTTCTAAAGAACATTGTAAGGTATTAATAAAAAACATGCTTTAAAATTACCAGACAAGAATTTATACTTAGAAAGTTCTATGTAATAGGAATAGGTTTCAATTAGATTATATTTTGCTGCTAAATAAATATCGAAATGTATTGAGAATGAATATCTTGAAGTTAAAATAGACACAGATCACAATTTATTAGTGATAAAATTGAGAATAACTTTTTAAAAAATAAAATAATCTCTTTCAAAAGCACAATATATCACTTATAAATTAAAAGGGAATATTAATAATGGAAATATTTTTTATATCAAATGTTTTTATAGACTTAACTTGAAATAAAAGCATAAAGCATTCAGAAATTAAGTAAGTCAATCCCTATAAAATAATTGTTTCTTCAATTACAATTGGAGTTTTTAGATTTAACTTGAAATAAAACCATGAGCGATCCAGAAATTAATTACATGAATCCCTATTTTTTATAACAAGGGATTGACTTAATTAATTTCTAGACCCCTCATGATTTTATTTCAAGTTAAATCTAAAAACTCCAATTGTAGTTGAAGAAACAATTATTTTATTATTTATTGCACAGTCTATAAAAGCATTTAATATAAAAATTATCTCTTATTTTAAGTTTTTAGTATTGGCATAGTAAATGAAAATGCAAAACCATATATTTTAAATGACTGAATACTTATAGTTGACATATCACTATATATTTCAGCTATAAGTTAAAATATACATGCCTTATGTATATATCATAACATTATGTGTATGTGCATATATTGTAAATGAACTTTACTTAATACATGTAGTTGTACTTTAAATAAGCATCACACATACAACATATGTAAATAATATTATTGAAGTAAGTTAATATACTGTGATTTTTCACATTTTCCCCTCTTTATGCCTATGTTACACTATAAAATGACACTGCAATTTTTCAATGATTACCTAAATTATAATGGTTGGTATGAGGGCACCACTAGGCCAATAGCCTAGCACTAGATTGAGAAGCAACTTCAATGATCATTGTGATAATTTATTTATATACAGTGGTTACTTAACAGATTTAAAAAACATATTTTACATGGACTATGCTAATTATACTTTGATGAAACCAAATGAACATTTGATTATTAAACTAATAAGAAAGATTAAAACTCAGAGGCTCTTAAGTAAAGTTTAGACATTTACTATATTTTTTTCTTTCATTAATTTTTCATAATTCTTTTATTATTTTTGGGTCCTCCAAACAACTTGATCAGAAATTTAAAAAGAAAGTCAAACAAAAATATTCCATTCCTTTTTTTGTTTCAATAAATGCAATCCATAATTAATCATTTAATATTTTTCCCAAAGGAACATGCACCACACAAACACTACAAGATACAGTGATCCAATTTTATTTGGGATGTTTGATTGGGTAAAAGTGATTGAAGGCTGACTTACTGTTGAGAATGAGATTATATTACCTCATTCAAACCCTCTTCATTTTATGATTAATAATTCTATTCAAACCTAAAGGGACAGTGCAAATGTCCATTGCTTGCTTGCAATTGTTGAACATCCCTATTTCAAATTTCAGATTCTGTCATAAGGTCCCCATTTTTACTTATTGTTGAAAAATATTAACTTAGTCTTTTTATCTCCCTATACTCTCCCTGTTTGACTTTCTAGATCAAGCAGTTAACATTCATTTTTAAACTTAAATCTACACATATGTTGAAAATTATAAATTATAAATAAAAACAATTTTGATTAATAAAGAGTTAATAACATAAAAGTCTACACCCCTTTTTTACTTAATATAAAATGAAATGAAAATAGCAATCCCTCTTAAAACCCATCTGTACTATTGAAACCTTTTATACACTTAAGTTAATGAAGTCTACTACTATATTACAACAATTCCAAAAAAAAACTCTTTAATCTTTCCGATATGCAACCTAACGCCTCTTACTTTTTACCATTTGCTGACATTTTTTTGTTTCACAAATATATGATAAAATGTTTATTACTTATCAGAAGATAATAAATTTGACTTTATTTGATAGTTATTTTTGTTTATTATTGAAATAAATTTTAAATGTTCACATTTTGTTTCTATAAATATTAAAAAAATGAGACTGTAATCAAAACAAAGATATTATATGTCATGTTTCTAGAAAGATTATTTTCAGTTTATAAAATCAGTGAAATATTTCTTAATTTTTATTATTTTTAAATATTTAAACATACAATTATTTATTTTTCTTATATCTAATAAATTATGCTTTAAATGTTTGAATTTTTTGAGTACTTATTGCAAAATTACAATATTTTCTTTACTTGTAAATAAAGTAGATTGCTTATGTCATAGCTTGTCTTCTAATTTGCTTCATGCCATATTTACCTTAGTTGCTAATATAATGTTATATTTTTGATAATAAAGTATTTCAATTCAAAATAAGTTATTAAATAATTTATATATTTCTTGATATCTAATAAATATAGTGTAAATTATTTTTAAAAAATATCTAAAACCATAATAAATTCACAAATAAATATGTTTTTGCATCATTGAAAACTTCAGTGTCATAAAACACTGAATGTTTTACAGCCATATCAACAGACAATGGCTGAACATATCAGGGTGGGGATTATGTATATTGTAAGAGTGAGAATTTTGAATTTTACACTTTTTTTGGGAAATTTTTTTTATAATAAAATATACTGTTTTACACACATTATAACATATAATACTTATGAAAAAATTCACCAGAGAGTAAATTGGCCAAAAGATGAAATAATTTATCCCAATCAATCATTGGGTTAATAAAAGTTCATAATTACACTGAGAAATCAGTTGCTCAACTTTCTCCAATTGGTCAAAGTTCTTATATGATTTTTCTTGAGACTGTTGATGTGAATCCTCTGTTTCATTGGCTTTTTGATATATTTGGCTAGCTTGATAAATCCTTTCTTCCCTTGGTTGACAATTACTTGGGTAGCTTCAAGTGTGGATTTGAGACATAATTTCCAAGGGGAAAGTTCTGATGTCCTTTAGCTAGAAAACATTTCCTTGGCACTGTTTAATATTATATTTTCAATACCTCTACAAAGTGCTTTAAATGTACAATTTCAATGTACAAGTCCAAGTAAGTAAAACAAAAGAATTCCATAATTTATGTTTTTTTATCTTTTCATGAACAGAATTCACACCTAGCATTTTATTTTTAGAATCATTTTTACAATTGTATTTTTTTTTTGGTCATTTCGTTTTGTATTAGTAGAAAGAAGTTGTGGTTCAATTAGCATAATAGATTGACTCCAGCAATATATTTAATTACAAAATACTTTTAGTTATCTACAGTTTCAACAATAGTGTTAGTTGCTAAAATCTATATCCCCCCCCAACCCACGTCTTTCAAAGAATTACAATTTAAAACAAAAAAAAATTTAGTGAAAAAAATCTTAAGATCTAATTTTATCTTGATTTATCACTGATTTAAATAAATAATTAAAATGAAGAAATTTTGATTTCTTCCAGATAAATAAAAAAAACTACTTAAAAATATTTTAAAACTTATTATTTTAAATTAATCTAATAAGTATGCTCTTTTAATAAAATAATATATATATATATATAGAGCAGCACAATATATATATATATATATATATATATATATATATATATATATATATATATATATATATATATATATATATGAATATTGTGCCCTTTTCTGTAGGTCAGAATCAGCTCATCACAGTAAATTACTAAACATTTTAAATTTTAGAATGTGTTCTCTTTGTGTGATAGTTATATTGTATTGATAATATCTTAAAAGTACAATTTGAAGCTAAATTAAAATATGTAATGCATAAAATTATAATGAATAATCTTAAAACAGTTAAATAAAGCTAAAAATATTTATTACATATGGTTGGAAAAGCTGGCCATAATAAATAACACAGCTATAAATGTTTCAAGTATATTTAAAAAGTTAAATTTTAATAGTTTAAACTTGTAATTAAATAAATGCTATATTTAAAAGGATAAGTTATATTTAATAATTATAACTAATGTCATATATTCTAAAAGTAAGTTTTATGGTAGTAAACGTTATATTTAATTCTATATTTTTCAAATTATTCTTCCAAATTTTGTATTATTATATTATTTTATTTAATATAATAAGTGTTGCAATTTATTAATTATTTTCAGACAGAAAATCGGATGCAATCTGTCTCAGCTATTAGTCATGTGACTTGTATAATATATGTTATATACACATGCTTGCTAATATTTGTATTAACAAAGTTCAAAATATTTTAAAAATTGCATTATAGAATTGGATATATTTATTTACCTATCATAAAAGCAAATATTAAATTAGACATTGTAAAATGTTTTAAATAGTATTATAAGATGAGTACAGCTAATCAAAATTAAATATTTTGTTTTAAAATAAAATAGATAAATTAAATATTACAGTGGGATAAATTTATTAAAATTATTATTTTGAAAAGTCATTTTGAATGCTTAATTAATTTTAGTAAAGAATAATAATTGATTTAAAATTAATATTTAAAATAATATTTTAAAATTGTAATGTGTCGTATTTTATTTTGAAATTTAATTGTGTAAGACTGTAACAATATGCAAATTCGGTATCAAATGAAAAGTAAGAATCAACCAATAGAATGAGGTATTTTGTAAGATATAAATACCATTGCATGGGGGTGTCATTGGTGATTGGTATCAATTGGTAATTGATGTAATAGTAATTTTAAAACTTTTATTTTAGTCAATTTTTAGTGCTCTCGTATAATTTATTTGCAAGCTAAAAGGATATCTATTTTAAAGTTTGTTTTTTTTTGCAAAGAGAGCATAATATAAATATATTTTACTAACTTTATTAAAAATATGCATTGCTAATTTAAAGTTCCCTTTTACCAGGATTATTCGTCAAAACTTAATATAACTTAGCAATAAAAAATATGGAAATGCCAATATATAAAACGTCTTTAATGAAAATTTTAAAAATAAGTATAATAATTGTAAATATAATATTAATAGTATTGACCAAAAGAACTATTCCAGTAAGTAAAGTATTATTTCAGACATTGTACAGAAAGCTTAACAGAAAAGCTACTTGCAAATTAAAAGTAAACCACGCATTTTTATAATAGCGAGATAGTCATGTTTAAGACCGACAAGAAATATGATAAGTTTTTATAATAATTTTATGGAAAAACATTGCTATAGAATAAATGTTTTATCCTTTTTAAGAAAAACATTGGAAATATTTAAAACAAAACTATCAGAAATGCTATTTAAATGGATATTTTAAGAGCTTAGGTAATGAAACCTAAATTATATAAGGTAATAAGCGTTCATAAAATTATTTAAAAATCGATAATTTTAAAACAATAATGAAACAGCTATGAATGAATAATAAATAGTAAAATTATCATGAAGAGTAAACCTATAAAAATGGATTATAAACCAGCCATTACTGAACTTATGGAGATAGAAATATTTTAAATATTGTGCAAAAAGTTTATCCAGATTACCCATAGTTAAAATTACCGAGACATGATGCATCACCAAGCCGATACAGAATATTCTAGAATGGAAACTTAAAGAGATTATTTTTTAATCTTATGATTTTATTATTATTATAATAATCATTGTTCTGGATAATAGAAACTACAAACTATTATTTTATAAACATTTCCAGAGCTGATCAATGATTATTTTTATTAATTTTCCAAGATTCAGATGTCGTATTTTTTTTTTTATTATTATTCATTTTTAAACTTCACTCATTGCACCAGAAGTATTTACAATGCATGTGCAAGCTTGGCATGGTTGTTCGTTGTGAAGCAAGAAAAACTTAGCAACAGCTGGGAGTTTTAAAAGCTTAGGAGAACCTTTTTTTAAAAAAAAAAGAACTTTCAAGAAAATAGAAACATTTGAACTTTATAGAAAATATATTTGTCAGCTAAAGATTTACATAATTATGGTTTTGACTTACTTATTAATTTTTAAAGTATAATATTATTTTAATAAGAAGAGTAGGAACATGAACATTAATTTAGTACTAATAATACTATAATCTTATAGTAAAATAATTTGATAATTTAAATAAGTTAACAGTTTAAATGTAAAAGTATGGATATATTTTATGTATGCAATGTTTTATTTGATTGATGGACATAAATACATCATAAGTGATGATAAGTCGATATCACTTAGGTAATAGTTGTGAATATTGATATATTTTATGATGTATTTTTTGTTTTTCTTTTTGCAGATTGCTGATGAATTATAATGTATGGAAATATGAGTGTTGAATTGTATGCAAAAGCATTTGTACAACATATTTAAATTATGAGATTACAATTTATTTCTGGCAATATGCATACTTTAATTTTTATATTATTAATATAAACCAACATGATAATGAATAGTTATATGATTTTTTAAAAAACTTTAAAATTATTGGATATTCAAAGTATTTATATGACTCATTTGTATGTGTTTAATAAGAAAGTAAAGCAGACTTTTCTTGTAGATTAGTGAGATCATTTTAATTACAATTGAATTTTGTTTATTATTTGAATATGTAAGGTATTCTATTTGTTGGTGTAAGATTTGATAAATCTATTAGGAAATGTTGATAGGATAGTGACTTAGTAGTAATCTGGTGAACAAAACCAAGAGATGATATCAATGTAGGATATATTAGGGAAATATGAGTAGTATTTTTGTAATCTTATTTAGTATACAGTACAGTTAACAATGCCCTGTAGTTGTATATTTATTTATGGACAGTGACTATTTTCTTTAAGTATTGATGTTTCAATAAAGCTGAAGGAATAGCTTTGACATCATTGTAATAGTGGAGGTCATTAAACAGAATAGGTCATGTCTCTATTTTTTATAAATACACTGTGCCATGGTATTTTTATTCAATATGTACTATGAGTTAGACTAATTTTTTTTCTCTAGGCCTACACATCTATTTGCTATCTCAATTTCCAAAGTAACTACATCACACAGTATTGAATATTTTGCAAAGAAATAATAAATAATTTAGAGTTTAAGATATGCCATTGTATAAATAAGATAAGTTCATTTACTTGTAAGAAGGATTAGAGTTTGTGCAAGTTGGAATTGAAAATCCAATGGACCCAAAATAAAAAGAATCATAGAATATGTTCTAAATTTATTTTGGAAATAAAATAAATTTCAGGAATAAAATAAATAAAGCAAAGTTGCTTTGTGAAATGTTAAATAACTTTTACATATTTTATTTCATTTTTTATGAGTATAGCATATTTTTAAGATATAATGTTATAAAGCAAAATGATATAAATGATAAGCATAGGCACAATTTCGTATTTATTTAAATAATAAGGAATACATCAATGATTACAGCTATTTAGTATTAGAGTAATGTTAAGTGGGATATATTGTATTTAATAATCATAGGATAGTTAACAATGATGTCCACATAGTCCAGTAATAAATTATCAGTAAATATTTTATATAGTATTTTCAACATTGCAAAAACGAAAATTGTTTTAGTAAAAAATACCCATGCTCGATATTGTTATAATTTGTGTTTTCTGTACTATGTTTCAATGGATGTTTTTTAAAAGGAAGCATAATTAAATAATATTTAAAGATATGATATGCTAAAATAAGTATAAAGAAATATAATTTCATCATAAAGATTGATCACAAAGAGTTAAATAAAATTATATTGTTTTATTATTATTATTTTAAGTCACAGTGAAGACTTAAATAGATTCTCCATTGTTTCAAATAACTATAATTAATAAGAAATGTATAACAGTGCAAATTTAGGATGTCAAGTGTAAATATTGTAAATAAATTGTTATTTTTATTCTATTGTTATAATAAAACTTTGTTAAATTTGTTTTCAAAATTTGTGTGTTCAGAGTATTTTTCTTTCCTATTATAGTGCATAATGCACATAGAATAATTGAATCAAACATAATATTTTTTTGCACAGAAATAAATAAAGTATTAATTTTAAGAATTCTAATATTTCTTGGGATTTATTTATTTTAAGAAATCACATTTTTACATTATCTTATGGTCATAAATTGATTATTATAATGATACATCGAAATATATGCTATCCATTGCCACACATATATTTTTCAGATTATAAAATGCTACCACATATTTATTATGTTGTTATATGAAGATAAAAAATTACATTTTAGTATTTTTTCTTATTTTATTATGATAATAAAATTATAGGGAAGAGAAAAGACATAAAAATTAGTCCATCCAAATAAGAATATGATTGTTATTTTTTATTATTATTATTATTATTATTATTATTATTATTATTATTATTATTATTATTATTATTATTATTATTATTATTATTATTATTATTATTATTATTATTATTATTATTATTATTATTATTATTATTATTATTATTATTATTATTATTATTATTATTATTATTAATTATGTGTAGTAGAGTATGATGTAAAAATCCCTTATCATGTTTTACTACAGTGATTTTAATTAACTTAGAATAGTTTTATGAACCTGAGATTTTATTGAGCAAAATTATTGTAGATAAAAAGATTAAGATTTAATTATTAGTTTAATCTTAATGAGTAGAATTTATTAAAGCCCTAATAATACTATAAGTTTATTTATTTGAGATAGTAATAGGGGGAATAGTGTTCTTATGTCATTGAGGTGGTATTCTGTGTGATATTGACTCAATGTAATCTTTTTTGTCATCTGTATTTCACTTCCAAGTCTCATGATATAATAAATATTTATTTATTTATTTTATAAACTGAACCTTTTCATTATTTTGCTAGTAGAATGTTTTAATATTAATGCAGGATATTTTATTTATCAATTATTTGCATTTAACCTAACGTAATCGTTAACTGAGCTAATCCATTTTATTTAATATGATATTGCCCAGAAATGAATATACAAATGATAAGTCAGAATATATATATACTCTTAATGTCTTAATGTTATATGAATTTCTATTTTATATTCTTAATGTATATATTTTATTTAGTATGTGTTCATAATTATATATGAATAACAAATCAGTAACTATGTTTTCTATTTAAATTGGTAGATTTCTTTTTATTTTAAAACAGTTGTTTTAAAAAACAATGCTATAGAAAATAATTTTTATTTTTTTTTAACTTTTCACGATTGATTTAAATAATGCAATTTTTCTAGTTTATTTAAAAAAAAACAATTGTTTTAAAATAAAAAGCTTTAAATAGAAAACTTATTTTCTGATTTATTATAAATATATAAATATGTACACACACTAAATATGTATACATACATTAAGAGTTTAAAATAATTTTTAAAATATTATTAAATTGGAAGAAAAAAAAGTTAAATTGCCCTCTTAGGATCATTATTTAAGGCAAATAAAAATTCTAAATATAATTGTTAAGTGTTATACATTAAACTATTGAATACTTTTTATATTTTTTCAAACCTCTGTTTCATATCTATAAAATTAGTTGACATAATAAGAAGATAGGTGTTTCAAATGGATTAGTATGATATAACTTAGTTATATATCAATTTTCAAGCAATTCTAGTGAATGTAAGCATATTAAACTTTGATTTTAAAATTTCATTCTAACTTGAAAAAGATCAAAAGATAACAAACAAACACATTTTTCAAAATCAATAAAAGCATTTAAAAATATTTTCAGATTTGATGACAAAGAAAAAAAGCTATAAATAAAAGGAAATATTTCTTAAAGGAAATTCAAATAAAAAATGAAAATTAAATTATGGGCAAAAAATGACAAAAACACTTGTATTAATAATGAGATGGTGACTAAAACAATAGAAAAAAGATTAATACATGTAACTTTGTAGAAGGTAAAAAATATATAAAAAATTTTAATAGTAAAATAAGACATGTAACAGTTAATGTTTATAAAAAGTGGCTAAAATATAATATAGAAAATTTGCTTTTATTGACAGCAGAGTGAAACAGTTTAAATAGGAAAATAAATATTAAAGAAAGAAAATAATGGTTGAAAGTAGATATAATAAAATATTGATGCAATAATTATATGAAATAAAGAAATGAAAAGAATACATTGAAGATTTGTAAGTTAAAAATAATAAGAATTTATGTATTTTAATTAAATAAAAACGTTATATAAATAAAAATGAAATACTTTGTTTGGTAATAAAGGATATTATATAACTGTAAAAGCATTCATGAAATGAAATATGTAAAATAATGGGAGTATATAAGATTCCAATTAATTATTAAAGAGAAAAAAGTTAAGATAAGTAGTTTATATTTGTAATGTAATGACAAACTTGGGACAATGAAATTTTTTCAACAGTTATGTTTCTAATAGAATAAAGGCCTAATTCCATATAAAAAAAGAGAATTTCAAGATAATTAGCTTCATGTGGCTGAGATGCTATTGCTGTTCATGATTATATAGTTTTAAATAAATTAAACATGTTTATTAAATAGAGAAAGATAAAAAGGAAAAGAAAAATATTTGTTTTATTGATTTTTGAAAAGATATTTTGACAATAATTTAGATTATTTTGTTGAATGTATTGATAACAAACATGACTATTAAAAAGCAAAAAAGTTAATTGAGAATTTTGTTTATAAAACAAAGAATCTACTCATATGTATGATTCAGTGGACCTTTTGTGAAGAAATAGATACAAAAAAAATTGTAAATCAGGAATCCTTGTGTATCTTCTGTTTTATTTAATATATATTTAGACAACTTGTCAAATGAATGTTAATTTTATAACAGTGGACCTAGAATTGGGTGTAGTACTGTTAATAGTTTCAAATTTCTTGATGATATGGCAGTTGGACAGTGAATAAATGTATAACTGAAAAAGCTTATAGAAAGTTTTGAATAAAAATAAATGTTAAAACTAAAATTATGAAAATAGGTAAAGAAAGAAAAAGGTTAAATAAAAAGTAAACATTTGTAGTTATAGAAAAAAATCAATACTTTTAGGTATTTTGGCAATCAGATAACTGAAGATAAAAGTAGGAATATAAAGTGATTAAACTTATGGTTTTTTTAAAAAAAGGACTTGTTAAATATTTTGTTCCAGTTACTGATTCATATAAAGCAAAGCTTTGAACAATTAAGAAAAGTAAAATTATAAAAACAATAAAAAAGATAAGTTATTCGCAATGATAATAATGTGTAAATATGAAATCTGAATATAAAGCAAATATTTGTTAAAGATTTTGACTATTTTAGGAATTTTCTAATAAAATGCATAGTTCATTCAAATAGTTCTTTGAAAAAAAATTATTAAAATTGATGCAATTATCAGTTCTACCAATTTAAACTACTTAAATATTATATATATATTATATTTAATGTTTTCATAGTTGTATGATGTAGATAAATGATTTTTGGGGTAAAACCGTGTATTATTTTCTTTCAATAGTTTACCTTGACAATGGCGGGTGCTAGTTTGGAAAAATATCGGTATATAATAGAAAATAACACACAGTTTTACTCAAAAAATCATTTATATATATATATATATTGTAACCTATAGGAAAGATAGTGGTTGAGTTGAGGGATGCCAATTGTAATCTTAAACCTAAATAAATTAAAATGATGCTGATGACCACTCCACGTTATAAAATAATGATTAATTGGAGAGACTCTTATGTTTGAAGCATGGACTATCTTACTCAGTGGTGGTTACAATAAAAGAAAGGATACTTCAGGGATATCTATTAAGATAAAGGGAAATTTAAAAGTAGTAATAATAATATCTAATACACAATTAAATAAATACAAATGAAACTAAGAAGAGGAAAAACTTCACTCTTATCAAAATATCTTTAAAATAAGACTTCCCCTCTATCAAAATATATTCTTGAATATATAAGTTATTTGCACCAACAGAAACATTTTTTATAATTCTTCATCTTAAAATATCTTAATATTTGATATTTGTTATATCAGAATATCAAGAAAAGCATGAATTTAAATACTCTACTTTTCAGAGTAATAATAAAATACTCTGTACTGATCAACATGCACATGGAATAATTATAGTGTCTTTTTCTTGAACAATATGTAAGTTAAATAAATGACTTATTCAATAATATAAAAAAAGAAATAATAATGATCATCTCAGGGTTCTGAATATCTTTTAGGAATTCTTCTGTAATCACTGGTTGCCAGTGAGTGACTGATATCATGGGAAACTCTAGGAGGCATAGACCTTTCTTATAAGAAAATTTTTCCTAACATTTCATCACAACAGAAGGAATTAAACAAAAAATATTACATTTGATAAGTAATTGCATAATAAAATATACTGAATTTTAAGTAATCATAGCCATTTATCCAAGATATCACTCAAAAAGCAATAGAAAAAAAAAGAGTATATTTTATGTCTTTCTATTATCCTATAGGCAACACAAACTAAATTATCAAGTGTAATGATTGAATCTTCAAATTAAAAGAAATGGTTAATAATGAGTGGAGTCTGAAAATAGCTAGAATAGTCTCCAACAAAATTGTATTGATCTAAATTTAACTTAAAATATTGAACGTTAATTTCTTTTATATGAAATTTCCGTCTTTGGAATTGAGGAATTTTTGTAGAAGATTTTCATTGGAAAAATGACAAGTTTTGGAATTGCCTAATTTGATTATCTATTACTCAGATTTCTGATAGAAATCAGAATTGAGAATATTATATTCTTTGTAAATAGCAAATTTAATAACTCTAATAGACACATAATATTGTGTGTGAACTCAAGGCAAATGACAAAGAAAAACAGAAACTAGAAAGTCTGACTTATAAAAATTTATTATGGTGTGTGCAACTGAAGATTATTTTTTATTGTAGATATATGTTGAAAGTGAAGGTTTTATGGGTGAATGATATAAACGATATGGATACACCTGTATAAAAATGTTGAAATAATATCCGTGAATGATGCAAGTTGAAATTATGACACTTGCAGAAAAAAATCTTAATAAGACTATGTAAAATTTTAGTCACTAAAATAATCTATTATGACCTCCAGATTAATTTATATATCATATATATTTATACTAAAATAAGTTTCACTGTAAGATTAAAACAAAGTGAATAGTAAGCAAAAATAAAGTTGATTAAATATTTACAGCCTAAATTTACTTTTTACCTTGATACTTGGGTTTAGAGCAGATGTTTCTTTATTTATGAATGTTAGATGAAACATTAAATAATGAAACTAAACTCATGAAAAATAAATGCAAAGAATTCAAAACTGAACAGTTTTATCAAATAAAGATGTCTTATTAAAAAGTAATAAATTTATATCATTATTGTTTATTATCAGTTTCCATAAAATATTTTACCATGAGAATTTAATTATAATGACTAAATAACTAATAATATTTTATTCTTTTTATGTTTTAATAGATACTTCTTTGATATATTTATAATTTTATAGAGAAGTGAGAAGAAAGTTTAATGAGATTCCACAAAAAAATCTATTATATATATCCACCTATGTCTTATAGTTGTGATATTCATCTCTATATTCAAATTACCTGATAAAACAAACCCAAGCTGTTTTATGGCTGTTACCCATTTTATCATCATCAATAAAAAATTAAATCATATTAAACATCATCATCTAAAATAAGACTGTTTGGCCAAGAAAATTTTGTAAGACAAAAAAAAAAATTTTTACTGAAAAAAAAAATTTTACTAAAAAATTTCTCTATTTTTAACCACACATCTCCCATCATTCTATAGACTCTCTTTTTCAGGTATATGGCAAAATATCAGGCCCCAGTTGGGTGTCCATTGTAACTTAATAAATGAATCAAAAAAAAAATTACCATTCCTGAGTAGTCCACAGAATGATCATAAGTAAAGGTTCAAAATATAACACTATCAAGAATTATTATAAGCAAATTATTATAGCAATGTATTATAACTCAGGTATACAGACTGTAGGTTTTATCCACTTTCATTCCTTGGTTTGATGTTAAGTGCATGTTTAAACAAATACTAAGTGAATATGGTCTAGCAGGGCGCCACTAGATTATCTGAATCTAGACACGGTTATATCTGATAACCTTTCACATGTACCGGGTTTGAATCCCTTTTTGGTACTTTATTTCTAATAAAAATGAGAGATTTTGCTTTTTGAGCCATATCACTATAAGCACTAATAGTTAGGTAAAAGTAAAACATCTTTAAACCAAAGTGGATTATATTAGACATAAATCATTTCTCAGATCTTAGCATAACAAATGTGTTTCAATATTTTTATAAGTTTACTAGCTCAGATTATATATAACTAATTTAGGATGGCAATTCACTCATCCTTGCATGAAATAGATGATGGGACGTGGTTATAATAATACTAAGAAATCACTAAATATTATAAAATCAATATTTATTTATGGCCTTTAAATCGTTAAACAGCTCATTAATTAAAATGTTGATGACGATGATGATGATGATAATAATAACGATAATGACAAGGGTTTCAACTACAGCTCTAGGACTAAGCCTAAACATAAAACTAATTTTATAAAGAAATTCATAATTATTGCTTAATTTTAGCATATTTACTTATATCTTAAATAACTAATATTCAACCATTGATGATGAGGAATAATCACACTTAACAAAGACTACAATTAATGAAATATATACGCCTCGTTTAATAAAACAAACTAATATTTATTACTACATTTCTAACATATACATAAAAATTTCTAGATAAATATGAAAATTGACATGAATAATAATAGTAATAATTGATTATATTACAATCCTCAGATTAATTTTAAGTTCTTCCCCCTTTCCCTTCAAATGTATTTTGTATTAAGTTGGACGTCACATTAACCATGATTTTCACTCCATGAGAAAAGTATTTAAAAAAAAAATATTATCTGCTCATTGGCACACATACTTTAAAATCCAACATGTAAATAGAATGTAAAAAAAAAAAATGTTAGTAAAATTGAAAGAGCAAGTTTTAGAAAAGAGTTTTAAATTATTTTCTCCCCCCTCTCTTCTACCTCTGAAATGCTATACTTAATGAAACAAACTAATCTAATATTCTAACCACTTGTTACTCCACATTCAATTGCAATTATACACATATAAAAATATTATTATGTATGTGCGTGTTTTATCCCATGATAACAAAATATTATTTAAAACCAAAATAATAATATATTAGTTAAAACTAAAATCATAACACCCATAAAAAAAATTGTTTTACACATTAACATTTCCCAACCTGTAAAATTAATAAACAACTCATTTTCATACATTCGAGGTCATTTATGAAGCTCAAAGTTATTATTAGTGAAGACATTTTTGTTTTAATCGATCTGAATAGTCTTTAAAAGTTTTTTAAATAAAAATATACCACTTTATTGCTAAAATGTTTATTAAGACTGATATCATAAAGAAAATAGATATAAAAAGTCATAGTACCGATCTTTTGTTTGATGGCTTTAATTTCCAAGGGTCCAAACTTGTCTATATTTCTGGTGCTACTAAGTGTGGGAACAATCTCTTTCTTGAGGTGTATAACTATTTAATGATGATGACTCTATTGGAGGTTATTTGCTTTGTGGACAATTTTAGAAATCATTGGTATTAATTTTTCTTCTCTTCCTTGTCAAGCATGCGGATGAAATACAGCAGTTGTTTTCACTATTTATAAATTTTCTTGAGTTTAAAATCAGTTGTTGGAAACAATTAATTGACCTTGATGATTAATATTAACCAGTAGATTAATTCATCTTCTCTTTGAATGCAGTTAGAATGCTTTCTTCCTTCTATTAAAAATATCTTTATTTATCTGGTCAGTGCTGAAAAGTGAGAATATTATTTAGACACAACATCTTTCTTTTGTTATGTGATGTGCAGCTTTCCCCCAGATGGTCCGCAAATGGAATATACATATAGCATTTTTCTATCTTGCCATTTTTTAATATTTTCAGCATTCAATTGGATAGTTTAATAATCTAAATCAATCACAATAATAATCTCAATAATAATTCCCTAAGACAGCCTTTTATATCCAACCTTAAGTTAACTTAACCAATCAGAGATAGCATCAATTGAACATATTTTTGGACAAATTTGTTTTAATTAGATCTCTAATTTATTTTCAACTAAATGATTTTTCAACTGAAAAGCTTTGAATCCCTTTTTTTCCAGACACTTTTGATTTAAAAAAAAAAAATAGACTCAATTTTTATTTCCTTTCTCTTTTTTTTCTTTTTAACATCCAGGTAACACTTCCTCAAATCTTTGAGCTTTCCTTCTTTAGATCTTGATGAAGACAAATTCAATTTTCAGAGTTCTCACCCATTATAAGATCTCCAAAGTGAAACACTCAGTTTGCAAAAAAAAAAAAAATTGCTACAAAGATCGATATCCGATTAAACAGATTTCTTAACAAAAAAATTGTACAAAAAAAATAATTTGACAGATTTAATACTTCTCTCTTCTTTCAATATTTAGAAATGTAAAATTTGTATGTAATTAAATATCCTTTCATTCTTTCAAATCATTCATAAACTATCCTTAAATAATATGA
>JAQFVV010014487.1:0-35233 GCA_028023455.1 Epiperipatus broadwayi
GTTACAATATATATATATTAATCTAAGCTTTGTTATATATATATGTCCAAAAGATGGCGCTATACCAAAACCGCCGAACAAGTGTAAGATTTGTTTTACATAAACGAAAAAAGAGTCAGAAATTAACTACCTCTTTCATTTGCTCACCCCCAGATCAGCTGATTTCAAGCTGGTTTGCTATCCTCAGTGGGAGATAGAGTATAGAAACTAGATCTAAACACTGACTCTCAAGTGTTTATGCAAAACGTTTCTATCAGAAACTCTTTTTTCGTTTATGTAAAACAAATCTTACACTTGTTCGGCGGTTTTGGTATAGCGCCATCTTTTGGACATAAATAACAAGTGATAGCAGGTTACGTGATTAACTTGTATTTGTTTTTTCATATATATATATATAACAAAGCTTAGATTAAAAAATATTAATGACAATTTAGAACTGAAATAAAAGCACATCTTGATTTCTGTTGATTATAAATTTGTGTTCAGTATTTTGGGCATTAGCTGAAAAACTATACTCACAATATCTATGTAAGTTGGAAAATAATCAATATAAAACAAAATTGAAATAGATAGGTAAATCATCATCATCATCAACCATTATCAATCCACTTCAAGATGAAGGTCTCTCCAAGTTTAATCCATCTTCTCCGATATTTAGCTTCTCTTCTCCACAACACCCCTGCACATTTTCTTATTTCATCCATCCATCTAACATGTGGTCTCTTTCTGGGTCTTTTACAATCTCTTGGAATCCAGTTTAAAATTTCAATTGTCCATCTATTATCATTTCTTCTAGCAATATGTCCAGCCCAACTCCATTTCAATCTTTTAATTTTTTCAATAAGGTCAGTAACACCTGTTTGTTGTCTTACCCATACATTGCGTTTTCGATCTCTTCTTGTTACTCCCAACATACATCTCTCCATACTCCTTTGAGTGGTCTGAAGTCTCTGTATTGCTCTTCTATTAAGTGTCCAAGTCTCAGATCCATAAGTAAGAACTGGTAAAACACATTTGTTAAAAACCATTCTTTTCAAACACATAGGCATATTTCCTTTTAGTATCAAGTTATTTCTACCAAAAGCACTCCAACCAAGTTTAATTCTGTGATTAATTTCCTCCATTATGTTTCCATCTGTATTAATAATATGACCTAGGTATTTGTAACTGTTAACTTCTTCTAATTCTTCATAATCAATCTTTATTTTCATATTTTGAGCAAATCGATTAAACATTACTTTAGTCTTTTTAACATTTATCTTTAGTCCTACTTTTCTACTTTCATCTGCTAACTCCTGCAACATTTCCTGCAGCTCTGAAGCATTATTTGCAAAAACAACTACATCATCTGCAAAATCTAAATGACTTTAATACTCTCCATTTACTTTCATTCCTTTAGTTTCCCATTTTAATCCACAAAATATTTCTTGCAGCACTGCTGTAAAAAGTTTTGGAGATATGGAGTCACATTGCCTTACACCTTTCTCAATGTTGATTTTTCCAGTATCATTATGTAATCTAATTGTTGCTGTTGCATTTTTATAAATATTCTTTAAAATATGACAATATCCTGGATCTATACCTTGATGATCCAATGCTTTAATCACTGAAGAAATGTGTATAGAATCGAATGCCTTTTCATAATCTACAAATCCAAAACATAATGACAACTCATATTCATTTGTCCTTTCTATGACTTCTCTCAATACCTAGATATGATCTATTGTACTAAAACCACTTTTAAATCCAGCTTGTTCTCTTGGTTGGTGGAAGTCCAAAGTTCTCTGTAGACGAGTTGTAATTATCTTGGTAAAAATTTTATATAAAACTGATAAAAGGCTGACAGGTCTGTAATTTCTAATATCTTCTTTATCACCTTTTTAAATATTAATATAGATAGGTAAATATAAATAAAAAAAATTGTTTAATATAAATAAAAAAAATGTTTAATACACCTAATCACACTTTTGTTCTTTATTGGAACCTTTTCAATATGTTTTCTTTTTTATAATCATATGACCAACTACGCTATAGCAGTTCCACCCAATGGACAATATGCACATTGCACTACATAAAAATGAATAAACTTATTACAATATATACATATAATCCACAAAAGTAATATTTTTATTTTAATTTTAACGTTTGTAATAATCCAACAATTAAAATATTATTTGTAAATTGTCTAGTAAACATATATGTAAATATTATAATAAGTTTAGGTATTTTTATGTATGTATATATAAAATGTATTTTACAAATTATGTTTATTGTAATATGATGTAAATACTGTCCATTGGATGGAGGTACTCTAAAGTAATTGATCATGTGATTAAAAAAAATTTGGTTAATGTTCTGATAAGGCAGACATACTCAACCTTTTTCTTTCCTGGACCACAGAAATTTCAGTGCTACATCAAACAGGCTGCAACATGTTATAAAAGCATTCCAGAACCAATCGGTGTCACCTGAAAAAATGTCTGACTTCTCAATTCATGCATGCCACAAGTTGTGAATCCCTTTATTTATCTTAGAATTAACATATAAATAAAACACACACTTTTATTTCATATAAACATTTATTTAAATATCAAGTTAATTTTTGTTATTGAGATAAACTTTTAGCAATTTTACATAAACTTGTTTATAAATGCTACATGTTACTCTTAATATATCATCAAGATATGAATCAGTAAGTCTGTTTTTATATACATTCTTCACATATTTCATTTTCGAATAAGGTGATTCATAAAGATATAAGGATGCAAACAGTGTGAGCAACATTTGTCCACACTTTTTGACAGTTTTATATATATTTCAGGCACTAATTTCCAAAATTCCACATACTCACTTTCCTCTGTTTTATCTTTAAAAATAGTTTCCAAATTTGTGTCATTTTTAAATTCAACAAATTCATCAATTGGCGTAACATAATCATGTCCAAATGCCTCTAATTGTGTAGTAGTTGCTATTTCTAAGTGCGAGGGATTTTCTATAAGTAAGAAATAAGTCTTAATATTTGTTAAGTAAGAGACAATTCTTATTATTTGTCAAATCTTAAAATCAACTTTTAAATTTTTTCAATAATGTAGCTAAATAATGTAAATAATTTTCTGAAGAAATGTCAATATAATTTTGCTTAGCATTTGTCAATGTTGGCAAATGATGTAGTGTTTGGTTTTTTATACCTTGCTAATAAATATTTAGTTTTTTTTCAAATGCAAATACTTTATTTGCCATTTGTGAAATAATTTTATTTTCACCTTGCATAATAATATTAAGATCACAATGTTTTTCTGTGATGCCATATAAAAAAGCTGAAAGACATCACCACCCATCACTGTCAATCTCATTATAAATTTTATTGGTTTCTTGTAAAAATGAAATAATTTCGTGATATAATAAAAAGAGCGATCCAAAACATTACCACTGCTTAGCCATTGTACTGAAGTATGCAAAAGTACAACACCTTATTTACTATTAACTCCAAAACATTTATAAAGTTTCTGTGGTTCAATTTTAGATTCAAATATAATTCATAAAGTTTATGATGGTTTTCCTTGCAACATCTATTTCTTTAATTAATATATGTGCCCCCAAGTTTTCATGGTAAATTAAGCAATGGAATGACAAGAGATTTCTTAGATTATATTATATATATATATATATATATATATATATATATATATATAATATATATATATATATATATATATATATATATATATATATATATATTTAATAGGAAACAAATCCCTTTTCAGATTGAATCATTGAAGGACATACATCAGTTCAGGCAGAAACCTTTTTTTTAATTTCAGTATTATTCTTCTCCAGAAAAGTACAAATACTATTGAGATAATTATTATTTCTAATTTGATCCATCATAGGAAGGAATTTCAAAATATCTTCATAAATTGAATTTTGCTCCCTACAGTATATGATAAAAATAGCACATTGTGATGTTGCTGAAATGTCAGTACTAGAGTCAATCACCAAATGAAAATATTTGCAGTTTTTCAAATCTCATTATTTCAAAAATATGTTTTGAAATATCTTCAATAAGTCTAATGCTAATAGAATCTGACAATTGTAATTTCCTAATTTGTAATAATATTTGACTTTTATTATTAAATTTATCAAATAATGTAGTCAATGTATTTATGGGACACTCTTTCACAACTTGTGCATCAGTAAAAGGTTTTATCTGTTTGCCAAGTATATAATAAATTTTATTTGATGCTCATGTCACCACTGCTTTTTGTGAAATTGCCACTGACATAACATTTTGTTGTTGTTGTAATGATTTCTTGAAGAAAGCAAAAGTGTCATTAAACAATTTATGATTCACGGTGTAATGACGATCAATGTTATATTTTTTAATGTGACACTTTCTCTACAAATCAGACACATTGCTGAACCTTTTTTTATTTAACACAACAAAATATTCTTCCCAGTTGTCTTGAAATATTCTATTTTCATCTGATAATTTTTATTTGTTCCTTGAAGTCATCATAATGATGTTTAAATCATAGTTTGATATAAAATACTATGTTCCTGTGTTTATACTAATTCATATATAAAAATAATATGTCTTATCTTGCTTTCAAAACACAGACTATTGATAGATTGAATTAAAGTTTCAAACTTCTGATTGATCAATTATATATCTGCAGTAAATATATATATACTTTTTCAAAATTATATTTGTTTTAGTTTAGTATCTAAAATGAAAATTCATAATTTGTCAGATTACAAAGAGGTTTTTTTTTAAAAAAAATCTATTTATAATGGATGAAAGTAATCTAATGCATGGTGGGATTAAAATAAAAGCTTGCCATCCAATTATAAATTCCAGCCATAATGCTTTGAATGCCTTATCAATATGTTTTACTATAAAAGTAAATATTTTTGACTAAAATCTAAAAAAAAACCATGCCACTGAAAAAAAGGTTTAGCAAATTATGTTTTTGTTTTGAAATTCAAAATGTAGAAATACAACTGTCAAAGTCATGGATTAGTGATTCCTTGTGGAGAAAAGAAACAACCAATCAGAAGCTTGAAAAGAAACATTTGTGTCATTGTTATAACCATTAAATTTAAATATTAATTTTTTATTCATAAAAAAATACTGAAAGTGCTAAAATCAGTGAAATAATGCTTTAGGTAGCGAGTTGAGACTGGGTATAAGCGACATATGAAGATACTTAGGCTATTCTGGTATAGACTTGGCAAGTACTTCAGATCCTTGAAATTAAAAAAAATGAGAGATAACATTATTAGTCTCTTAATAAAACAAAATCAATCACACGTAATTATTGGTTAATTGAGAAGAGTGTTGCCACATATGTTAACCATCAGTCTATTGCTAGGCTACACATAAAAGCTTGGCAGGTCACATGCAGCCCACAGGCCACAACTTGAGAACAGCAGCAATAAGGAATATGAAGCTGGTTAGATATTTTAAATATTTCTTTATTGTCTATTTTAATTTTGTTTTAGATTATTTATTTAAAATTGTATATAAAAAACAACATTATGGACAATTTTTGTAGACTGAAATTTGAACATTTAAAATACTAGATAAGCATTTACTTATACATTTGCTTTTTATAAGTTAATAGCTTATTGCAGTATGTTATATATTAACATACTGTTTTGAAATACATTTTTCTGTTAATGACCCCTAGCTATGTTCTTTTATTTACCATTATGCATTGATTCTATGTTTATGTTATCATATCACATAGTTTCCCATTTTAAATGCAGAGTTATTTGAAAGTAGAATTTTTTCCCAGGTTGTTGCTGGTTTTTGATAATAATTTAATAACAATCTTGTTGTTCATTCTTAAACCTGTTAAATGCTTTTATTTAAGGCTGAAATCTGCTGTTTACAAAAAATTTGGAATCAAATATTACTATCCTGATATCGAATGTGTAATGACATTAACTGTTTATCCATCTTCTATAAGGAATATAATAAGTGCTCTTATAAGCAACTATAGAGAAGCTTGTTATTTCTATTAATTAAATATGGATTAGCACTTTTGAAAAGTTATAGCATTCTCATAATCATAGCAAGATGAACTATAATTATCCATTAGGACTATAATTTGTGTTGCTATAAATATGAGAACCTGATAATTTCTGGAAACACTAAGCCATATTTAATTTACAGAAATATAAAGATTCTATTTAATTGCATACAAGTACAATAATTACATTTACTATATCAAGTGAGTTTCCTTCACATTTTCTGCATGTTATAAATTGATGATAATGCAATATGACATTAATGTATTGATTATAAGACAATGTGACAATAACATATTTTAAGATTTTTTCTCTGGTTATGTGATATATTAGAATACTATGCAATTGTAAATAGTGAAAAATTTTCTTAAAACTTTTAGTTAATGACCCTTATCTATATTCTTTTATCTAGCGTTATGCGTTGTTTCTATGCTTTATATTACCATATCACATTATGTTTTTTCCATTTTTAATGCACAGTTATTTGAAAGTATAAATTTTATCCAGGTAGAAGCTGGTTTTTGATAATTATTTAATAATATTATTTTTTCTTAAACGTTTTTAAATGCCTTTATTTAGAATAGAAACCTGTTTAGAAAAAAATTTGGAATAAAAAATTGATGAATTATATGAAATGTGTATTGACATTAACTGTTTATACTTCTGTACATAATGTAATAATTGCTCTAAGATGTAACTATATTTCTATAAATTGAATATGGTTTAGCAATTTTGAAAACTTATAGCATTCTCATGTTCATAGCAAGATGAATTATAATTATATATTATGACAATATCTTGCTATATATCTGTATTTTATTTAGAGAAATAACAAGCTTCTCTATAACTGCATGTAAGTACACATTACATTTTATTATAACAAATGGATTTCCTTCAAATTTTGCACATGTTACAAATTGATTATAACACAATATGACAATAACATACTTAAGATTGGTCCCCTGGTTTCTGTATTATAAAGGGTTGGTAGATCACATAACAAATATATTGACATATGATCATTATATAATGAGTGTGCCAATAGCTCTTAACAAGCCTTACAGAATATCCATACCCTCTGATCAGTTTTTAGCTGCTGGCCTTCATCAGTGGGGTGCTAGGATATTCAAGCATTAGATTAAAATATGTGGTCAGTTATATAGCTGGATTTGAAGACATATGGACTCTGAATATTTCAGATTTTTTATTTAATTGTTAACCATTAGATAAAGTTCTGGGCTTGACCTGATATTGTAATCTAATGCTTGAATAATGATCACTGTTGAAATCAAGCAGCTAGAAACTGGTCTGACAATAGAAAAATTTTGAAAAGCTTACTATTGGCCTGCTTAATATAAAATTTGGAATACAAGCTTATTAAATTAAAATCATGTGATATATGACTTGATTTCCTTGCAATGATATTATGTCAGTATGTTTGGAATACATGCAAGGGGGGCATATATATATATATACATATAAACACCGACCAAGCATTTGTTTACATAAACGACAAAAGAGTCAGAATTCACTATTTCTTTCATTTTGCCCACCCCCAGATCAGCTGATTTCAAGCTGATTTGCTATCATCAGTGAAGGATAGAGCTAGAAACTAGATATAAACACTGACTCTACGTGTTTATGCAAAAAGCTTCTATCAGTTTGCAAGCATGAAATTTTTCAGACCAGTAAAGTTTTCAAACTCAGACTAAGAAGCCAGATAGCTATATGGGTCTGATCTTAGTTCAGTTTCACCACATAGTCAAAGCCTCTGCAATTTATATCATTGCAAAAACCTTTAAAGGTACATTTATGAAGACTAATTTCATGCTTGCAAACTGATAGAAACTTTTTGCATAAACACTTGGAGTAGTGTTTAGATCTAGTTTCTAGCTTTATCCTTCACTGATGATAGCAAATCATCTTGAAATCAGCTGATCTGAGGGTGGGGAAAATGAAAGAGATAGTGAATTCTGACTCCTTTCTCGTTTATGAAAACAAATGTACACTTGGTCGGTGTTTTTGGTAAAACACCATCTATTGATCATAAATACAAGCAACAGCAAGTTAACATGATTAGAACTTGTTTTTGTTTTTCATAAATGTACCTTTAAAGGTTTTTGCAATGATATATATTGCAGAGGCTTCGACTATGTGGTGAAACTGAACTGAGATCAGACCCATATAGCTATATGGCTTGTTAGGCTGAGTTTGAAGACTTTACCAGTCTGAAAAATTTCATGCTTGCAAACTGATAGAAACGTTTTGCATAAACACTTGGAGTCAGTGTTTAGATCTAGTTTCTAGCTCTATCCTTCACAGATGATAGCAAATTAGCTTGAAATCAGCTGACCTGAGGGTGGGCAAAATGAAAGAGATAATGAATTCTGTCTCTTTTGTTGTTTATGTAAACAAACTTACGCTTGGTCGATGTTTTTGGAAAAACACCGTCTAGTGATCATAAATACAAGCGACAGCAAGATAATGTGATTAAAACTTGTTTTTGTTTTTCATATATATATATATATATATATATATATATATATATATATATATATATATATATATATATATATATATATATATATATATATATATAAGGCTGCAGAAAGAAGTTGGCTATTAAGTGGAAGGAGACCCTTTGATTCCTCTTGGAGGCCTTAAAGAAACCAAGCAGGGTAAATTCCTAATGTCCACTTCATATGCTCTTGTCATTGTGGCTGTTAATATTATGTGATTATTCATATAGTATATGACCATGGAAGGGCTGCTCACGAACACAAATTTCCAGTGCGGTGAGTTTATTGGCTTTTTATTTCGAAGTTTAAGATCAAGAACCACCATGGTCTTTTTTCCTTGCCTGATAAGTCAGAATAAATGTATGTGTAAATGATAAATATTTCTCAATAGATATATACAATAATGACAAACAAAAATACATCATGGCCCTTATTTTGAGGAGGCTGTAAAGTCACCAACCAAGGCAGTAGTTGGTGGCCGAAGGTGGAGGGTGGTAACAATCCCCTATTGTGGCCCCAGGCTGCCATTTGATGATGATTTTTTATTTAGGTAATTACAACTGCAGATCACTTTCAAGTGAATAAAGATTGCAAGAATTAGAAGAAGCATTGTTTTATATTAAATGGGACATTATTGGACTTTGTGAAATTAGACGAAAAGGTGAATAGACAATTGATTTAAAAAGTAGACATGTACTCTACTATAAAGGCACATAGCCATATGAGTCTGAATTCAGCTCAGTTTCACTATATAGTAATAGCCTTTGCAATATATAGCACTGCATAAACCTTCAAGGTACACTTATAATAATTAAAACAAGTTACGAATTTCATAACTTGCTTTTAAGCTTGCATTTTATGATCACTAGATGGAGCTTACCAATAGCTCTAAACAAGATATGTTTTTATAAGTGTTGAAAAAGATAGAATTCAAAATATTTATCATTATCCCTACCTCCAGACCAATTGGTTTTGAGCTTATTGTTCATTTCAGTGGAGGGATGAGAGTCTAGAAACTAGATCTAAAATACTAACTCAAAAGTCAGCATTTACCAAACACATTTCTATCAATTTGAAAGCATTAATTTATCAGACATGTAAATGTCTTCAAATCCAGCCTTAGAAACTATATTGATATATGGGTCTGAATTCAGCTCAGTTTCACCATATAGTAATAGACTCTGCAATATATAGCATTGCAAAAACCTTCAATGGTACACTTATAATAATTAAAACAAGTTATAAACTTTGTGACTTGTTTTTAAGCTATTATTTTATGATCACTAGATGGAGCTTACCAATAGCTTTAAACAAGCTTTGTTTATATAAATTCTGAAAGAGCTATCTAGTTTGTAAGGCTGGATTTGAAACATGTACATGTCTGATAAATTCATGCTTTCAAATTGATAAAAATGTGTTTTATAAGTGCTGACTTTTGAGTTAATATTTTAGATCTAGTTTCTATATTCCCAGCCATCCACTGAGGTGAGCCATAAGCTCGAAACCAATTGGTCTGGAGGTAGGATAATGATAGAAGTTTTGAATTCTATCTCTTTCAGTACTTATAAAAAACAAAGCTTGTTTAGAGCTATTGGTAAGCTCCATCTAGTGATCATAAAATGCAAGCTTAAAAGCAAGATACGAATATAACATTCTAATTATTATAAGTGTATCTTTGAAGGTTTTTGCAATGCTATATATTGCAGAGTCTATTACTATATGGTGAAATAGAGCTGAATTCAGACCTATATATCTATCTAGTTTGTAAGGCTGGATTTGAAGACATTTACATGCCTGATAAATTTATGCTTTCAACTTGATAGTAATGTGTTTCATAAGTGCTGACTTTTGAGTTAGTATTTTAGATCTAGTTTCTAGACTCCCAGCCCTCCACTGAGGTGAGTCATAAGCTCAAAACCAATCAGCCCAGAGATAGAGATTTTGAATTCTATCTCTTTCGACACTTATAAAAAGCAAAGCTTGTTTAGAGCTATTGGTAAGCTTCATCTAGTGATTATATATATATATACAAAACAATTACAAAATTAATATTTTAATTATATTTCTAAGGTTTGTAGAAAACCAACAATTAAAATATTCGTAAATTGACTTGTAAATATTATAAGTTTAGTTATATATATATTGTAACGATATATAAATATGTCGTTACATTAATTTAATATAAAAACTTAAAAGTTAAGCAAATAAAAGTAAAAAACTAAACGCTAAAATTAAAATGTTTGTTAAACGTATATACATTCGCACAGATGCCAAACTTTAAATTTTTTTTTTTTTAAAAAAAAATAAATAAATAAGTATTTGAACGTACTTTTTTTATAAAAAAAAGTACAAGATTTAAAAATAAAAACAGGTATTAATTAATTCTTGTAATCTGTAAATGGAAATGATTGTTTATAAATTGTTTGAAAAGCAAGCTAGCCTTGGGCTCTTGTATAATTAAAATGATCTGATGAAAGATAGATAAGAAAATAAAGAGAAATTAGCTTGACCAATGGAAGCACTAAGCCTTGGCTCGGACCCTAATGAAAGTGATGGTTTGTTGATTGAATCTGTGTGGATAATATAAAAAGGGAAATACAGTTTTTTTTGACAGTTCCAGCGTTTTGTGTTTGAGAGATGTGGTAGGACGCACATACCACACTCTCTATTTAAAAAAAAAATCAAAAGACTGTGATACCTTGAACCAGCTATTGCCATCTCCAGAACATTATCTTCCAATGGAGGGGTCATGGGAATTAAAAACAGAAACTTGGACTCTTCTACCATGAGCTATGAACTTTACAAATTAACAACAACAAAAAAAAGTAATTAAGAACTTTTGTCAATGTTTTTTTTAAAGATTCAGCTAAGTTAAATTTTAAAATGAACTCTTATTTGATTTTCAAATTAATAATTGATTGTTTAAATTTATATAGTTAAGTTTTGCTAAAATCATTTCCATTTTATTATTATTATTTGTAGTAATATTTATTGTAGAAATTATTAAATGCATTACATTTAAGTTGGGTATAGACATTGCATAGATTCGTTAGCGGTTGATTATGTTGTGGTTTTCACAGTCGATTGGAATATATAAGTCAACGATATCACTGTGGTGTCTTAATGATGAACACCAAAGGGTCTCCTGTATTCCCTCAGCAATTGACGTTATCGATTGACTTTGTATTTTGATCGGTTGTGTTTAATTTGGAATGTTTTTGATCGTGGAATCTATGCAGCCGATCTATACTCGACATTATAAAACAAATTGCATTAAAATAATCTGTGCGAACGTATTTAAATGTTAAATTTAAGTCGGGCATAAATGGCTATATAGTTTTGTAAAGTTATATTAAGGGAGGGTAATCTTAGGTTATTCATTTCGTAGTTGAATTGGTTCAATGGATTGGATATATTTGTGTAATTGTAGATGTAGTATGAGATCCGCTATGGGCAGGATTATATATATATGCCACACACCTTCTGTTTGCCTATGGATGGGTTTGTAAGATGGCAAAGGACCGCAGTCCATTCCTATAGAGTTTTATGTTTATTGTTCTACTCGCCAACAGATGTAACATTCCTGTTGGTGGAGAGACAATGTCTTCTCTAATTCTACTTACTGATCAGATGTACATTCCTGACAGTATAGTATTTTGTGTTGTCGTATTGTCATGCTACATTGAATACATAAATGTATCAGATGGATTGGCGCCGGTTTGATTGCGAAATTTGTTGCCTAAGGTTAAATCAGGGAAGAATATTTGCTTTTCAAATGCAGATCTATGTAGTCTATTCATACTTGACTCACTAAATAAATATTAAACTCATGGTTGTATATTAAACTCATGGTTGTAATTTACTTAAATGTAAAACTAAAGATTAATAGAAAAATCTAAAATGTTGAATTTATTCCCCACAATTTAAATGTTATTTTATATGTGCGTAAATAAATATTTTTATGTGTTAATTTCTGGCAGTGGCTTTTATTTATTTATATTTAAGATATAAATTAAGATATAGATTTTTATCTCTGAGTCTTCACTGAGCTAGTGACTTGGGCTAACGATCTGAATATTTAAATAAAGTGGAATCTTAACTGCGTGTATCTGCCTACTCTATAAATTTTTCTAGGTTTAAATGCCTAGATGGTGCCTTGTAGAGCAGATATCGTAGTTTGCGGTTAGATTCGATCTTCACTTTCATTTCGATCGTTATAATATATATATTACAAATTATATTTCTTCTGATATAATGTAAATAATGTCCATTGGATGGTACTTTTGTAAATTAATTGATCATGTGATTAGAAAAAAAGAAACTCTCTTGAACATATTTCAATAAGGCAGCCATACTCAGTCTTTTTCTTTCCTGGGCCACATTTATTTGTATTTAACTTGCTATATGTGCAACCAATTGATATTACATGAAAAAATGTCTGACTTCTCAAATCATGCATGCCACAGGTCATGAATCACTTTAGAATTAGCATATTAATAAAATGCAAAAACTTTTATTTGATATAAACATTTATTTAAATATCAATGCTTTTTTTGATATTGAGATAAACTTTTAACAATTTTAGATAGATCTGGTTTATATGTGCTACATGCTACTCTTAATATATCATCAAAGTGTGAATCAGTGCGTCTGTTTCTATACACATTCTTCACATATTTCATTTTCGAATAAGATGATTCACAAAGATATATTGCTGTATATAGTGTGAGCATCACTTGGGCACACTTTTTGACAGTTTTACATTTTTCAGACATTAATTTCCAAAATTCCATATACTCCTTTCGCTCAATTTTTTCTTTTAAAATGACTTCCAAATTTGTGTCATTTTTAAATTCAACAAATTCGTCAAACATGTCAAATGCAGCTAACTGTGTAATAATTGCTACTTCTAATTGCTAGGAATTTTGTATAAGTAAGATTCAATTCTTAATATTTGTTAAATCTTGAAATCTACTTTTAAATTCTTTCAATAAAGTAAGTAAATAATTTGAAATAATTACATAGGTTTTTGAAAACATGTCAATATAATCTTGCTTAGCATTTGTCAATGTTGGCAAATGGAGTAGTATTTAGTTTGATATATCTTGGTCATAAATATTTAGTTTTTCTTCAAATGCAAATACTTTATTTGCCATTTGTGAAATAATTTTCTTCCCACCTTGCAAAATTATATTAAGATCACAACGATTTTCTGTGATGTCACAAAAAAAAGCTGAAAGACACCGCCATCCATCTCTTGTCAAGCTCATTATAAATTTTATTGTTTTTTTTTTTTGTAAAAATGAAATAATTTCGTGTCATAATAAAAAAAAAGCGATCCAAAACATTACCACTGCTTCGCCATCGCACTGAAGTGTGCAAAAATACATTACCTTATTTATTATTTATACCAAAAGATTTTTAAAGTTTCTGTAGTTCAGTTCTCTGACTCAAATATAATTCATAATGTTTATAATGGTTTTCATCACAGCATCTACTTCTTTAATTAATATATGTGCCTCCAAGTTTTCTCGGTGAAATTATAAAAGATTTGTTAGATTACACTTTTTTTTTAAATAGGAAAACAAATATGCTTACAGATTCAATCATTGATGGACGTCCATCAGTGCGCATAGAAATCAATTTTTATTTCAGTATTGTTCTTCTCCAGAAAGTAGAAATACTATTGAGAAAATCACTATCTCTAGTTTGATCCTTGATAGGAAGAAATTTCAAATTAATCTTCATAAACACAGTATCTGATGAAAATAGCAGATTATGATGATGCTGAAATATTTTCCAAATCTTATATCAAAAATAAGTTTTGCAATATCTTCATTACATCTAATGCAGATAGAATCTGACAGTTGTAATTTCTTAATTTGTAATAATATTTGATTTTTATTATTAAATTTATCAAATACTATATTCAAAGTAGTTACGAAACATTCTTTCACAACTTCAGCATCAGTAAACAGTTTGATAATAGTATTGAAATTTTAGGTAAAACAATATTTAAACCTGACATAAATATGCAATTATTAATTATGAAATAATAATCAGTTATATAAGGAATAAAGGCAGAATCTTATTTTTAATAACTCTTATATAAATAATCAAATAGACATTAAAATATTAGTACAATTTTTAAAAGATATGAAAAAGAATTAGAAACATATTAAACTCCCTATAATAATCAGATATTATTTCCGTTGAGAAATTCAGTACTGTTAGCAAATCAAATATTAGTGACAATGAAATTGTAAAGAATATATTATTTTTTCTATTTGATTTTGTTTATTGATATAAGAAAGGTGGGTATAAAGATTTAGTCACAGCTAAGTAGAACTATATTTCCCATTTTATTTTGTGTACTATAATAATATACCAATTTTTAATATTTTCCATTATTTGATATCTATTTGAATATTTATACAAAAGATATTTAAAAATGTAGTTCTGTCTTATTAATTGATTTTGATATCACAATTAATAATACCATATTTTTATCTAGCTTAAACCTGAAATTTTAATATTATTCGAAAACCAAAGCTTATTATAAATGAAAGAGCAAGAAGTAGAGAGCCCATTGTATTTGGTATTTATTGATAAATTATAGAAGTTAATTATATGAATTTATTTACATCTAGAGAGAATAGCTTAATTTCAATTCTGTTTTATGTACTTTAAATCATACCAATAGCTCAAACAAGCTCTTAGTTGATGAGTGCAGTATGAGGAAATATTTAAAATCGTTATCCAGAACATTCTCATCTCCAGACCAATTGGTTTTGAGCTTGTGGCTCATGTCAGTGGAGAGCTAGAATGTTCAGACATTAGATCTAAAATATCAACTCAAAACCCATCACTTATTTCACATGTAATATTTAAGTAGAAACTTTGAAAGTTTTACATTTTTGTAAATATAGCTTATAAAAAATAATGTCATGTTATGTATGACTTGCTTTTTTGATTTTATATATATATATATATTTATTCCATTTTGAAGTTCGCTATCATTGAGATATAGACTATTAAACAAAGGGCATTACTGTATATTTGTAATTGTATAATGGTTATATATATATATATATATATATATCATCAACCATTATACAATCCATTGTATAATGGTTATATATATATATATATATATATATCATCAACCATTATCAATCCACTGCAGGATGGTCTCTAAGTTTAATCCATCTTCTTCAATCTTTAGCTTCTCTTCTCCACATCACCCCTGCACACTTTCTTATTTCATCCATCCATCTTACCTTGGCATCTTTCTGCACCTTTTACTATCCCTTGAGATCCAGTTTAAGATTTCAATTGTCCATCTATTATCATCTCTTCTGGCAATATGTCCAGCCCAACTCCACTTTAATCTTTTAATTTGTTCAATGAGGTCAGAAACACCTGTTTGTTCTCTTATCCATATATTGCATTTTCCATCTCTTCTTGTTTCTCCCAACATGCATCTTTTCATACTTCTTTGAGTTGTCTGGAGTCTCTGTAGTGTTCTTCTATTAAGTGTCCAAGCCTCAGATCCTTAAGTAAGAACTGGTAAAACACATTTGTTAAAAACATTCCTCTTCAAATACATAGGTATATTTCCTTTTAGTATCAAGTTATTTCTATCAAAAGCACTCAAACCAAGTTTAATTCTATGATTAATTTCATTCATTATGTTTTGATCTGTATTAATAATCTGACCAAGGTATTTGTAACTGTTAACTTTTTCTAATTCATCATAATCAATCTTTATTTTAATATTTTGAGCAAATCGATTAAACATTACTTTAGTATTTTTAACATTTATCTTTAGTCCTACTTTCATCTGATAACTCCTGCAACATTTCCTGCAGCTCTGAAGCATTACTTGCAAAAACAACTACACCATCTGCAAAATCTAAATGACTTAAATAATCTCCATTTACTTTTATTCCTTTAGTTTTCCATTTTAATCCATAAAATACTTCTTGCAACACTGCTGTAAAAAGTTTTGGAGATAGGGAGTCACCTTGTCTTACACCTTTCTCAATGTTGACTTTCCCAGTATCATTATGTAATCTAATTGTTGCTGTTGCATTTTTATAAATATTCTTTAAAATATGACAATATCCTGGATCTATACCTCAATGATCCAATTCTTTAATCACTGAAGAAATGCTTATAGAATCAAATGGCTTTCATAATCTATAAATCCAAAACATAATGGCAACGCATATTCATTTGTCCTTTCTATACCTTCTCTCAATACCTGGATATGATCTACTGTACTAAAACCACTTTTAAATCCAGCTTGTTCCCTTGGTTGATGGAAATCCAATATAATTATCTTGCTAAAAATTTTGTATAAAACTGATAAAAGTCTGATAGGTCTGTAATTTCTAATATCTTCTTTATCACCCTTTTTAAATATTAATATTATTACTGCATTCTTGCAATCATCTGGTACATCTTTATCATTTAGACATTTGGTATACAACTTTGCTAAAAAAAAATTCTATTTCTTCACCTGCTTCTTTTAATATATCAATTATAATTCCATCATTACCTGGAGCCTTCCCTTTCTTCATACATTTAATTTCATGTTTCACTTCTTCATTTAAAATTCTGGGCAATTTCAGAAGATGTAATAGAAATAGGAGGTACTTGTTTTTTATTACTATATAATTCTTGATAAAAGTCTTTTACCCATTTCATAATGTCATCTCTCTTTTTAGTAATAATTCCATCTTTTTTTGTTATTGCAGATATAAATTTCCTACCAATACCAAAGTGTTGTTTTACATTTTTGAGAATTTTATTTTCTTCTACAGCTTTCCTTGCTAGTTCACAGTTATACTTTCTTATATAATTTTCAACTCTTTTCCGTACCATTTTACAAAATTCAAAATATTCAATCCTTTTTAATGCATCATTTTTGTATATCTTCATATTCCTTTTCTTCACAAATTCTCTAGTCTCAGTAGAAATTTTATTGGTCAATTGCTGCTTTTTTCTACCAGCTATCTTTGTTGCAGTTTTTAAAAGTGTATCAGTTATTTTCATATTAATTTCATTCAAATTTGAATCATGTTCAAAATCTACTAATAATTGAAACTGATTTGTAAGTTCTAATGTAAATTCATTAGAATGTTTCTGAAGATTAAGAATATCAACGGTAAAAATTGTTTTTTTTTAATAATTTTTGTCTCTCTAGTTTTGCATTAACACCTATCTTACATCTTTCTAATCGATGATCACTTCCTGTGTTAAATTTATTAAGAAAATTATAATCTTAAAATATATATTTTCTGTTAGTCAAAATATAATCCAATTCTGCTGTACCTTCAAAGGGATGCTTCCATGTCCATTTTCTTTTAATATTTTTCTCAAAAAAAGAACTCATAATACAGAGTTTTTCTTTTTCAGCAAACTCCACTAGTCTATGTCCTCTTTCATTTCTATTACCATAACCAAAATTATCTACAGCACTTTCTTCTTTCATTTGTTTACCAATTCTAGCATTAAAGTCGCCCATAACAATTTTAAAATGGTGTTTACTCTGATTGAAAGCCTTTTGTACATCCATATAAAAATCTTCTACTACTTCATCACTATGAGAACTTGTTGGGGCATAAACCTGAATTATCTGCATTTGGTATCTGCTATTAAGTTGTATAACTAATCTTGCCACTCTGTCTGATACACCATCAATCTCCACAATGTTGTTCTTCCACTTCTTATTTAGAATGAATCCTACTCCACTTGTATTTCCAATATTTGTGCCTTTATAATAGAGTACATGTCCACTATTTAAATCAATTGTCTCTTCACCTTTTCTTCTAACTTCCCAAAGTCCAATATGGTCCCATTTAATATAAGACAGTTCTTCTTATTCTTGCAATCTTTCTTCACTTGAAAGTGATCTGCAGTTGTAAGTACCAAAATAAAATGCCATCACAAATAGCAGCCTGGGTCCACAATCAGGGGATTCTTAGCACCCTCTGCCTTAGGCCACCAACCGCTGCTTTGGTTGGTGATTTTACAGCCTCCTGGGAATAAGGGCCATGATTTATTTTTGTCTGTCATTATTGCATATATGTATTAGAAAAATATTTATCATTGACACAAACATTCATTCTGCCTTATCAGGCAACATAGAAGAAAGACTGTGGTGTTTCTTGATCTTAAACTCAGAGGTAAAAAGCAATAAACTCACCATGCTGGCTAATGCATGTTGGTGACCAGCCCATCCATGTTCGTATACTATATGAATAATCACATAGTAATAATAGCTGCAATGACAAGAACATATGGAGTGGACATTAGGAATTTGCCCTGCTTGGTTCCTTTAAGGCCTCCAAGAGGAATCAAAGGGTCTCCTTTCAGTTAATAGCAAACTCCTTTCTGATGCCATATATATATATATAATGTTGCCTTTTATATATAAAATTGAAAATAATCAATTTAAAACAAAATTGAAACAGATAACTCACTATAATTAATAAAAACATTTAATACATCAACCTGGCTTACTCTCCATATAGTATACAACCCAAACCCTGCCAGAATTATGAATGGGTAGTGTTACTGTATGGAGAGTTTTGTCACTTTTAACAGTTTGTAAAGGATAGAAAACGATGGTAATGTAATAATAAAAGGTTTAATAACAATCCTGGTCATGGGATAATGGGTGATTATGATTATCAAAGAACCAAAGACATCAAAATTTAAAGCTATGACTGTGCGAGCGAATGAGCTTGGGTTGAAAAAGGAACGAAAGCCGGTTGATGTATTAAATAATTTTCTTTATTTATAGTGAGTTGTCTTTTTCACCAATTTTGTTTTAAACTGATTATTTAAAATTTTAATATATATATAAGTATATGTGTGTAATTAAAAATGTAAAAATATTCTGAAACGTTTAAATTATTAATAAATAATAAAATTTCAACTAGTAGTCGGTTATTAATATATATATATATAATGATGTTTTTAAAAAAAAAACGTAAACTATTATTTTTTTATATAAATCTCATATTTACATTAGTAATTAAAATTTATTTTTGTTATACAGTAAAAGTCAATTAAATATCTATTTAAAAATTAGATTTTGCAGAGTTTTATGTTTGTCAAAATAAAAAAAAACAAAACATCTAATCATTTAATGTGTAAATTAGCTAGTTAATATCAGTTAATATTAATTTTGATAATTAAATTTTCCAGCATATTAACATGTTAATATTTAAATGTAATTAAATATTTTAGAATACATCAGATTATTAATAATGCTATAAAAAAACATAAAAATTCGAAACGATTTCCAAAAAAGAAAAAAAAAACCTTTGAAATAAAACAATTGTACTTTGAAAAAGAAAATTCTATTAACTGAAAGCAGAGGAGAGGCAAGTTCATAATAATTACTCTATATTCTTTTATCATTACAGTTGTTATTACTACATAATTATTCAAATGGCAAATGAGCATGGATATGTGACTTTGTACCATATATCATTTACTATTGTAAGATTCTTTCCTTTTATCTTTGAGTTTAAAACCAATAAACACAAAAGCCTTTTTTTTTTTTGGAATTGTTTGATAATTTTCCACTGAAATATCAGTTTGGATTATTTGAAGGCAGCGTGCATGTGCGCGTGCGATGGTTATTCTTCTTTGGTGACTTGACTGTAAAATCATCAACAAAATCAGTAGAGAGTGATCAAAGCCAGAGGGTTATAACATTTTTTTGATCGTGGTTCTGGATTGCCCATTTGTTTTTGACTTTTATTTAGCTACCTAAAACAATTGATCATGTTAAATCCAAGAGAAATTGGACGATTTGGAAAAACTTTTTGGATAGACATATCTTGGAAATAATTTTTTAAAAGCAATTGACTGCAAATTTCATACTGTTAATTAAAATGTAGAAAGTTACATTTTATTTGAAAAAGTTTAATAAAAAGAAATGTAAATCTACTATCTAAAGATAGATACGAAAAGGTAATATAGTGAATACTTTAATGCCCTGTTACATGCGTGTAGTCAAATATTGTATCATAGAACCAACATCCAATATGCCAAACAAAAACGTAATTTTGCTTTTCCTTATCAAATAATTATATATCAGCCTAAATAGTGATTAAAAATGGAAGAAATTTATTTTTATTTATTTTTTGAATTTGCCACGCCTGACATTCATGTCATTACATGCAAGCTAAGCATTTCAATTTGTGCATGGTATTGTTCCTCAAACACCCAGGTTTCATGGACTATAAACGATAAGTAGAATTCAAAGTGAAGATTTAATGAAGTAAATAGTGAATATTTTAGAGAATGCATTAAGGTAATGATATTTTGCTAAGAGGGCAATCATTCTATTTACAAGATGAGGTAAACGGGGGGGAGGGGGACTTAACTATCAGAAAAGCATTCTCTTTTTACCATTCCTTTTTTTTCTTATGTCAAATGCGTTGACAGGAAAGCAAAACCGGGCCAGCTGCTTGGAAGGCAACTATGCTAACCGCTAGGGCACTAACGCAACCATTCTTGTAAGCAAATAAAACCTATATTTAAAAAAAGCATCCTCTGTGCTTAGAGAATAATAGTGATTATTAAGAATAGAAGTAAGTACTAAGCGCCTTTGGAGACAAAGGGTTTTGGATCCTTAAAATGAATATGTTGTAAAAGATTTATTTATTACATATACTGAAGGGGAAATTTTGAGCACTATATGATATATAAAATTATGAAAAATTACATGTTCGAGAAAAACATTTACAACATTTATAGCTATTATGATGATTAAATATACATTGTTAACTTTTCTTAGATAGATTGTAATTCAATTAAATTATAAGCGCTGGGATCGCTTAGATAAGAAAAGTTTAAGTTTCAATGTTTGTTTAAATATTGTGCTAAGCCGCTTTCGATATCTTAGTCTGATATCATATTCATAGTGGTGGACAGGAGAGGGGGGAGTATAATTATGATGTAAATTTATGTATATTTGTATAAATGAGTTAAATTGCCTACTTTTTTGAGAAGTGGAAACAGAATTACCTTTTTGTTTATAGAGATAGGATTATTAGCTATGTGCCATGCCTTCCTTATTTTACACTTAGAATCATTTCTCTCAATGCACCTGACACTGACTGATCTAGGTTTGAATCCATGGCTGAGCTTGTTTTGGTCCTCCAGAAATGTGAATTTTGGGGTTGGATTGCTTTTAGCTCTTAAGTAAATTTATTGTTGTTGAGATAATCTTGTTGCTAGATTGGCTCATGATTCTCCAAAGTAGATCTCATTGCAGTCAGTTTAAGTGCCAGAAACCCTATAAATAGTGAATGGGGTATGTTTAGTAGGAAATTTATTTTTGGAATTATTGATTGATCTATTTACCAACAGTGGGGTGTGAAGATTGATCCTATAAGAGTCTGAGCATATTTTATTTATACGTTTGGATACTTTAAGAATATAAGGGAGTGATATCCGGGATTTGCTGTCAGTGGTTATAAGTCTAGTTCTGATCTTGTTATAAAATTTGTTGAGAAATGTTAGTGAGTGTCCTATATTTGAACCCGATGAGGCATAGTGCTTTAATATATTTTTAAACAAACTTGGCTGTACATATGAACTTACACCAGCTAGCAACACGTGCATCGACAGAAATAATTCTAAGGCCAAAATAAAGAAGGAATGGAACATTGCTAATAATCCTAACTCTATAAACAAGTGGGTGATTTAACTCATTTGCTCAAATTTAAATAAATTTACATCATGTTTATAATTCTCACTCTTCTGTCTATTGACCATCGGTCATTGTTATGAATATGATAGAAGACCAAGATATTGAAAACATCTTAGCATAATATTTGAAAAAAAAAAACAATGAAACTTAAGTTTTTCTTATCTAAGCAATCCTAGCACTTATAATTTAATTGAATTACAATTTATCTAAGAAAAGTTAACAATGTTTATATAATCAATATAATAGCTATAAAGTTTGTAAGTGCTCAACTCATTTGCACAAATTTACATAAATTTACATCATCTTTATATGTCTCACTCTTCTTTCCACCAGTCATTGCTACAAATATGATATTAGACCAAGATATCAGATGTGACTTAGCATAATATTTAAAAAAAAAACATTGAAACTTAAGTTTTTCTTATCTAAGTATCCCTATCACTTATAATTTAAATGAATCACTATTATATTGAATATAATTTTTTATTAATCTTTATGCTCATATTTTATTTTATATTAGGCCACATTGATGGTCATGGTAACCATCATATCTGTTTCATATTCATTACTGGATTACATAAAAAAGCCTAATAAAATAAATATCAGTGATTTGTCCTACATGCATTTCAGTTATTATTGAATGTAAAACTACATAATACATATTCTTATACTAATATTATAATAAACATTTCAGCAAGAGATAATTATTTTAAATTGAATAAATCCTGCAATGATTGAATGTGCAGATTCCAGGTCTTTGGATTTGATTCCAGTTCTGATATTTCCATTCCTCAAACTTCTTACAAATTCCTAACCATAAAATCATGTTTGTTTTAAAAAGTTGATAATTATGAGATGTAAACTTTACCAGAAATTAATATAATATTGAGAGGAGAGAGAGAAAGTGAGAGAGAGAGAGAGAAGGAGTGACTGTCTAAAGTATGCATAATTCATAACTGAATATTATATCAATAATTATAAGTTGATATAAAATGTATTTTGAAGCTATGAATTTAATATTTTGTTATTATTATTTAGGTGTTGTGGATATCATTGAAAGAATTTTAGGTGTTGCGGATATCATTGAAAGAATTCAAAGACTGATGTGGAGAGTTGGGCTGGACATATTTCTGGAAGAGATGATAATAGATGGACAGGGAAAATCTTAAACTAAATTTCAAGAGATTTAAAAGACCTAGAAAGAGACCACATATTAGATGCATAAATGAAATAAGAACAGGTTAGGTATGATGTGGAAAAGAGAGGCTAGAGATAGAAGATGGATTGAAATTTGGAGAGACCTTTATCCTTGATTGGATCAATAATATTTGAAAAATGGTGATGATGATGATGATTGCTATTAAGTTAGCATCAAGAGCAAATTTGAATAATAAAAAATAAATATTAAAATAACAATAATAAGAATGGAATCATGCCAGTCACTGATTCAGTTTGGGTAAGTAATAAAATATTATATATAATGGATGGAAGAATCAAATCAATGTAGAGTATGATGCTTGAAGGAAATGAATAATTGAAGGATGATGATGAAAATCCCATGCAGAAGAGTATGATTTAAATATTCTATTAGACTGATTGAATTATACTATTTTTAGAAATTGTATATACTTGTTAAAGAATAAGTATAATTATAAAATAGCACAATGTAAACAATATTCAAACTATAATAAATATTTAAGGATCTTGATAATAGCAAAATTAGGATGATTAACTAATCCAGAATAGTAAAACACTTTGAAATAAGTTAAACAATCATATGATTTTTGTAGTAAATATGACACTTCAAATTGATTATTATGATAAAATAGAATCACTTAAGATAAATAATATAATTTTCTTTTTGTGAACATATTTATCTAATAAGGAGGCTGTACACATTGTCTGTGATCTAGAATGAAGTTTGAATAATCAAATCTATTCATATTTTCCTGAATATTTTTATAAGTTCTTTTTATTTAGAACACCCTGTTTATTACAATATATAAGAGATAATTAAATTATTTTTACAGTTCTCATCTATAACTAACCCAATTATTTTCATAATTATTGATTGATAAATATTAATTAGCAATTCTTTCTTTGCTTCTTTTTATTTAGTAATAATTTTAAGATATAAAAAATGCCACAATCTATGGATAAAAGCAGAAATGTAGGACTAAAGATAAATAATAAAAACTGTAATTAACATCCAATAATAATAATAATGATGATGATGATGATGATGATGATGATGATAATATTAATAGATTGCGGAAAATTACTGCTGAGGCAAGAAGCAAATCGAAAAACTCCCAGGTGTAAGTAGTTATATTTTTCCTTTTTTCAACTTGATTTTCGCAAAACAAACAGGACAAATAGGATCATTTTATAGCTTAGTAGAATATTTTTGGGAAAATATCTGTGCATATCCATATTTAAAAAAACAACTGACTATAGTCAGATTAATAAATCATGGCTACTGCTGAGTTGAGCGAATACAGGTTAAGCGCCAAAATGAATTTAACAACATCGTTAGCTTTAACAAGCCTATTTCATATGCAAAAATTCTTAAAAGTAATAGCAATATTTTAGCACCAACCCAAACCCTGCATTTCCGAAGAACAACTACAAATGCCATAAAGAATATTGATCTATATATCCAAGAGGACCAACAACTCCCAGTTGCAATCTGGACAAAAGAAATGATAATATTACAGATCTTTTTAATAAGACGATTCCACGAATGCTGTTTGAAACATTTTGTCGGTTTTTCTCACCAACAGAGCTAGTGCTTACTGTCATTGATAATCAATGTCCGCTTTATCATTTCACAAAAGACTTACTGTATTAAGCGATTACACAAAATGCACTATAGGAAACTGTCTCTTATATCTCAGACCATCCAAACTCTCACTATATAAAAAAACATTTTCAGTCCACTATTTTAGCATTAAACAATTTTGCACTTGTAATTATAGATGAAAACCTGTAAAATATTATTTCTGGAGTGCTTAAAAATTCTTATCTACAATACAACAATTTAAAAAAATGTTTAACCTGTTTGGAAAACTAAACTAATTGCCTACAGCCTATATATCTCAAAGACACACCAACATCCATATGCAGTAATCATTTTGAATTCAAAATAAAACTTCATAAAAACATAGATGCAGCCACAATCTCAGCACAAATAACTGATCAAGAGACAACCCTGTCTCTTCACATAAGAGGCCTAAAGCCCACTGTTTTGGCTGTGGACAGTGAGGTCATCTGGCAACTCAGTGTGACAAAATAAAAGGCAGTCACTGTGAACAAGCAAAACCCCTCTCCCACAACAATGCACTTACAATAAAAATAAAATCTTTAATATTATATCCATTGGCAACACAATAATAGAAACCAGCCAAAATAGGTTCAAACACTCACAAATAAAAACGATAACCAAAAAAAATATATCTCAAAGGTCAACCAATATAATAATAATAATTCAAAAACTAATATTCCCACCCTAGCTTCAAATGAAAATAACTCACAAGAAACCACAACACAAAATACAGCAATAGCATCACAGGATCAGCATCTCACTAAAACAAAAGTTGCTATATGAAATAAAAATCAACAAACAGAAAATCCGCGCATACAGTTATATAAAGAAAATATAAACATAAATCTAGACAATGTAAGGGTGCCAATAATAAACACTTCAATAAATAAAATTGCATCAAATATTATAGATACCATAAAACCCCACTCCCACTATACAAGCAGGAGAATACGCCAGACAGAAAAAGAAAGCCTTGACAACCTAAAAAACAAGAATCCCAAGAAAGCAAAAAAAAAAAAAAACAACATTAAAAGTACAAGACAGTATACACAAACAACCTAGAAAATGATGTAACAAAATGGATTTAAGTCAACAAGAAACAGACAACCTTTCAATTTCAACACTAATTTCCTATATAGTGTCTGAACCAATACTAAATGAAAAAACAAACTGATAATAAATGCTACAAAGACTTAAAAACATGTCCGCATTCATCTGCTGCAATTTAAACTAAAATCTTTATCAGTCTAAAATAAATAAACATCTACACCCTGTTATAAAGTTATACAAAAATATGAAGATAAAAGTCGGATCTCTCAACATTAGAGGCATAAATACCACCAAAAGACTTTTTCAACTTAAAAAATGGATGCATACAACATAACCACACATACTGGATCTGCCAGAAACAAAAATATTCAGCAGCTCTTAAATTGATCCATCAAAAATATTTAGTCAGCCAAGGATTTTGTGCCTGCTCAAAAGAATCATCATCACCATCAGGTGGCGCAGGTATAACTGTATGCCACAACTGCCCTTTTAATTCTTTTAACATTATATATATTGACTCTTATGTTATAATAACACTTCACCATAAAAAGATCACCCTTAACCTTGTATTTTTCTATACGCCACCAGGCTCTGTCATCATCTCTAGAATCATAACAACAATAAATCCAATGCTTACTGCAATACCTAATTCTATAATACTGTTGGGAGATTTCAACTTGACCTATCAAACTTTTGTCACTAAATGGGAGCCATCAAATAACAATCCCACTTATGGGTGCTTAGAGTTTTCTCCCATCAAATTTAATATCATTTAATAACGATAGATATATATCACTTATAGATTTAAGTTTCTACTCACCAATGTTACATCATTATTTTAATCTTGAACTCTGTCCATCTATAATCTCAGATCATGCCACCAAATTCATTACTCTCTACCTAACAAAAATACAGAATACAACAATAGCCCTTCAAAAGACTATGTGAATATTTCTTCCAGCACAAACAACTGAATTCCTATATTCAGAAACATATATAATGCACCAAAAACTTTAAAACATGTCACTCAACCCAGTACAAAAGTATGTAGCATTCACCCATATATTTTCTTTCAATATTAATCATATTACCTGCAATTCAACATTCCCCATCAGATTATTAGCTTTCGCCGATAAACTACATAAAAGAATAACCATCTCCAGACCAACTGCAGACAATCAAACACAAATTAAAAATCTTACAGAAATGTACAATAATACAAGCAACATACTAAAGCAATACGTAGCAATAAAAACGAAAAATATATACCTCACACAACAACACACTTGGACTAGGGAATTCATATAATGGACACTGGGATATCCCTCCAAGTCAGAGTGCCTATGGCATTTGAAATAGATGGCTTTATAACAGCAGGATATAACATGATAAACCCAATATATCACCATTAAAAAAAAAACTGCAAACCAAAAAGCATACATACCAAATGAAAACATATCCGATGATCCTGAAACAGACACACCAATAACTACAACCAACATTGTTTTACAACTTGCAATAATAGCAAACATGTCACACAGGACCACAAGTCTATATCCAATTGCAATGGTTCCTTTTAACAAAAAACCAGCAGCAATATCATCTTTATCTAATATACGACCAATCTCAATGGAACCTTTAGGAATATAAATTCTTGAAAAGGTAATAAAGGGAAAAAATAGAACAACATGTAGTGCCTGTGTTATCATCAGCTTAATATGCCCAAAAAGACTCATCCATTGGCCAGGGTACCATAATGTACAAAATAATTATTGAAGCAGTAAAGAAAATAAATATGCACTAATTACAGTACACCTTGACACTGAGCAGTTTTTTACTCTGTGCCTATTGCCAAATTATTAGATATGTTAAAAAAACCAATATCCCCCCCCCCACAAACCTACTATATATAATGGCAAATCTACTATTCGGCTATGAAATTCACATCACACTGAATGGAAAAAAGTCACCAGCTTTCAGACCTAGTCAATACATCCCACAAGGATCCCCCCTCAGTACTTTGCTCTTCACATTATATATCAATCCACTATTAATAGAGATACAGAAAAAAATAAAATGTATTCAAATCCCAAACACTGATTTAAATATATCATGCATAGCTTACATGGTTGATGTAACCATTTTCTTCCCCTCTAAAGAGAATCTTCCCATACCAAGAGAGATAATCAAGGATTATACCTCCAATTTTAACTTTAAAAAATTTAACACAAATAAAATTGCTGCATGATCAATATACACAGGCAAACACTGCATAGATATATTTAATGGCAAACTGACTGCTTTCCTTGGTTTTCCATTCTATCTTGGCTCCAATGAAATGAGGCAAGAAATTCAAAATAAATGAAAGAAAGATGCTGAAAAAATCACAACCTCACTCAAAAAGTCATACCTATCAATATACGCGAAGATAGCAGTATGTAATCTTCCTATAATTACAAGAATTCCTACTACACACTTATAATCAAATTTGCTAAAATATTCATATCTAAAATCTCAACAATCTGTAATAAATTAATATGGAAGAGAAAAACAGTGATGATCTCTTTAAAAATCTGTGCAGACAGCCATTTAGAAATGGACTCAGACTCCAAGGAATCAATATTTTTTACATACAGAAATCAATCTATTAACAACCACCATAAAAATATTTCCAGACCTAGAGTGTGTGAATAATATAAAATGTACAGACAGACCACCCAAGCCAATATATAACAAAATATCACTCAATAATGACAACAAGTGTACATACTGGGAGATTTATAATATCCTATCTAAACCGTACACCTCATCTATATCCATCAGCTTTCAGGATAGACAACAGGCAACTATGACAACAATTCAGAAAGTGTTCAATAGAGCCAAAATTATTTGATTTTCTGCTTAAGTTTAATCTAAATGCTCTACCTACGACACATTTCCTTAGATTTCATAGATTCTATGTAAATATAGACTTCCTTTGTGAATTATGTCATAGAGACTGCTCTGGAAACAATACATCACAAAATGTTTATCACATACAGAAAGGCTAATATTTCAATCAATGAAATAATAAACACATTTGAAAAAACAACATCCCTTCTATTCATGCAGCAAAATACAGCCTTTATGCCTATTGGTGCACCAGATGTACTTTTCTCTTGATAAATAACTCTCAATGCCACCCAGCAACATTTCTCAATAAAACTATAATTTTTCAGAAAAAGAGACAGCATATTAGCTCAACCAGATGTGTTTGCAGCCATGTGGTCACACTTGAAACCAAGATCCAGTCTATGAAATGTAAATCCAATATGATAGATGGTGACACCTTCAATATCATCAATTTTCAACATTAAAACCAAGCAGTGAAATGCAAACATAAACTGAAATAAATAGAAAACCAGACTCTCAAACAATATATGCAGAAATGATAAAATAATATATGCAGAAGTGATAAAAACTTATGTATTGAAAAGTTGTCTTAATTGGTCTCTTTGCATAGTTGTAATTTGGTTTGCAATTGTTAATATTGGGAATTATAACAGAAATCAATGTATGACTAAATGTGACTCTATAACTTTTAGACTCAATGAAGTAGTATTAGTAGTAGTAGTAGTAGTAGTGGTAGTACTACTACTACTAGTACTACTACTACTACTACTACTAACAATAATAATAAAAATAATAATAATAAAAAACAAAAAAAAAAAATAATAATAATAATAATACTACTAATAATAATAATAATAATAATAATAATAATAATAATAATAATAATAATAATAATAATAATAATAATAATAATAATAATAATAATAATAATAATAATAATAATAATAATAATAATAATAATAATAATAATAATAATAATAATAATAATAATAATAATAATAATAATAATAATAATAATAATAATAATAATAATAATAATAAAAATTCAATTATTTAAGTGCTAAACAATAGCATATAGCAAATTACAGTTTGCATATTAAAAAAATGAAAGGGATAAACATACTGCATATAACAATAATAAAAGGAAGTAACAAACAAAAAAATACATAAATAAATAAAATTTTATCTAAATCAATCATGACATTTGAATGCAAAATTGCTTATCTAAATTAATATGAATAGTGTTTCTACAAATCTGATTGTACAATATAAAGCAGGTAGGTTGCATAAAGGAGAAAGTTTAGACATTATAATGACAAACTTGGATTTAACAGACAAAAGAAGATCAAGCATCATGTTCATAAGACCTAATTAAAATAGGTGAAATTATATTGGATAGGATAACTTATTGATTAATTATTTTATGAAGATATTTAAGAACCCTATATTTCTGTCTAGAAGAAAGATGAAGAACAATTTTATTTTGCAGAGAAACATATTTGGAGAACTTATTAGACACTAATTGTAATAAATTATATCCTTGTTTAGAGTTAGAATTCCAAATGATTGAACAATATTCAATGATGGGAAGAACCAATGACAAATATAATTCAAATTTTGTATCATCACTAAAATGATAACTGTACCTAAGGATGACACCCATGATTTAAAAAGATTTACTAACAATCATTTCTAAATGAGGATGAGAGGATCCATTACTAAAAAATAAAATTCCCAAATATTTCAGGATTTAACATAATTAATTTTATGAGAATTAATAAAATAAATTTAAAATTTCAGGCTTCTTAGAAAATGAAACAAAGGAACATTTATTCAAATTAATTGTCATATTATTTAGATCACACCAAGCACTAAAGCTATCAATATATTTCTGAAGGAGACTGCACTCAATCACTGACATAATTCTTTTGAAGATTTTACAGTCATCAGCATAGAACAAAAGATAAGATTTAAAGTAATTCTTAAGGTCATTAATATAAGTGTTAAAAAACATGTATACTAAAATACTACTCTAAAGAACATCTAAATTACCGTCAAAATTAGATGAAATATTAATGTTGAATTTAACATATACTGATCAATTATAAAGGAAAGATTGAAATTAATAAAAAAGTTTAATAGAAAAACTCATTTTTTGTAATTTGTGATGATGTAGTCTACTTTATCAAAGGCTTTTAATAAATCAAAAATATCAAATCTCTGCTAATCCTTAATCACATGTGCTATATAATCATAAATTGTTAGCAAGATCTATTAGAAATAAAAGCATGTTGTAAAAGAGAAATGTTTTTTACTAACATCTGAAATGGTTTTATTATAAACCCACTTCTCAAAAATTCAATCAACAGTATGTAAAACAGAAATAGGTCTATAGTCATTAACATAGTTACAGGAGCCATTCTTAAAAATTGGAAGCATTTTGGAACATTTAACAACTTTAGGAAAAACACAGAAATTAGGTGATAAATTAAAAATAAAGACTAAAGTTACTGCAATAAATTCAGCTACCCTTGTAAATAAAGGGAAGAATATTTCCTCAACTAATTTGAGTTGTAAGTTGCAATCCCTAGGGATATGATCAATCATGCAGTGAACAATAGGAAAAATAATTTATTGGGAATATATAAATCGATAGATCTATTAAGAATCTTTAAAAAATTGGAGTTCAATTTAAAAAATCCAGTGCTTGGCCTTTGTATTTGAGATACCAACATGAGCAATACTTCAAAGAAAAGTGTGATTCTTTTGTGGGATTTTCTTTTCATTTGGGTAACTCTGCAATGTGATCACAGATATATGGAAAACTAATACATAAGGTTGAGAATATAAGATTCTCTTTACAAATCATATTTATCACTCTATTCCAAAGTGTTCTTTTTCAATCTCCTAATAATGACACAGGTTACATACTATACACTTATAATAATATACACCAAAGCTTTTACATCTAAAATTTACTTAATGTGCAGGAAATTATTGTGGGGGAAGAAAATGACATCAATACCCCTAAGTAAGATTCTGCAACCTCTATCACAAAATGGATTGGGTTTACATTCTATAAAAATTTTCAAAATTTAGAAAACACTTATTTTATATCATCATGTACAAAGATATTTCCATATTTAGAAATAGTTTTTTAAAATCTCATCACAGACAGAGCACCTCCTACATGCAATTTTTCCTTTATAATATGTTCCCAATTTAATACAGAGTGTACCAATAGCTCAAATAAGCTCTTAATTGATAAGTGTGGTAAGAGAAAATATTTAAAATTTTTATCTGGAATACTTACCACACTTATCAATTAAGAGTTTGTTTGAGCTATTGGTATCTCTGTATTACATTTTTGTAAATACAAGCTTATTTAAAGCAATGTCACATTATATATGACTTGCTTTAATGATTAAATTAATACACTGTATAGATTTACATATACCTGCACATATATAAGGTAGTATATAATGGATTAGAACTCAGACTTTCACACAAGCCTCAACTCTCCGTACCCCCTTACATTGCTGACTCACCTGATCATACACATGTTGAAAAGATAAATAATCATCAATATAATATTCCATGCTAATAGCAATCATCAGCTGGTTGAGATTTCTATCTCCACACATATATACAATGTTCCATTATATACCTGGGTCTCATTTTATGCTGTAGATAGGTTCCACAGAAAACCTGCATTAAAAAAATCACACAAAAATAGATTTAACTTACCTTGAAAAATTGGGGATAGGTGCTGTAATTTTTGGAATTTGCATAAAAGCAAAGCAACAAAGAAAAATTACTTAAAAAATTCTCATTAAAAAAATAAGCAAATAAAGTATGACTAATAAAAAAATTTCAAATATGGAAAAAAAATTAATACAAGACAAACTTTTTTTTACTTTTTTTATTAACTTCAATATTTAATTTTACATTTTTCATACATATTTTAATCACTATTGCTAGCATTCGTTTGTAAACTGGAAAGAAATCAGATTTGATGTGATGTGATGCATTGTAGCTTCTCCTTAAACAAAGTCAAGAATCTCAGCAATTATGCCCAGAGAAACCTGTAAGCCACTTTATTTTTCTTCATGATGTGATGTACAAGTAGCGCCACTTTCAGTCTTATGCTGTGTTAATGGTTTTTTGTTTCTATATTAAAAAAATGAGATCAAAATCAAAACAAAAAGATTATACATTATCATTAGAAATATTATTTTCAGTTTATAAAATCTTTGTTTTTTGATTTTAAAAATGTAAAGATTATTTATTTCTGTTATATATAACAAAATATATGTTTTAAAAGTTAAAATTTTTTGAATATTTATTGCTAATCCACATAAAAGAGACCCAGGTGTATATGACTTACTTTATTGATTATTCCCAATTTAATATATTGCCCTCCCATGAATAAAATGAAATATTGGGATGCACATTCAATTTTTGCTTTCCCATCCAATGATAATAACAAACCACTTTCAAACATAACCAATAAGCAGTTGACTAAAAAGTTCAAATACTAGTCATTGGAGCCAAAATACTATGATTTTTTTATTAAAACTAAGTCTTGAAGTGCTTCCCATTCTTTATTTCTACACATATAAAAGGAATTGCACTAATATTAAAGACATATGTGGACTATATAGGTCAGAGAGAATCAAAAACACAGACACATTTTGTATTCATGTGCCTCATGTTTAATAATATCTGGTGTGATATCTCCAAAATATTTAAAAATAAAGATTACAACATTTATAATTTATCAATATATTTAAAAAGGTTATGTGGGCATACATTCAGGCCAGCACATTTTCACTATTCATATTATGGTGTACAAGGTGTACATTTATGTATGGTTCAAACACAAGAAGTTACTCTAATACATTTGGGAACAAAAATGGATATTAAAGGATGAAAAGATTTCATCAAATAACATTTTTCAGATAGATGGTCACTAATGTGAATTTGAACTACCAAATATCATATGACCACCATTTTCTTAAAAAATGGTAGATCATGTGATGTTTAGTGGTTTAATCCCATCCCTGCCTAATATGATACTGGTCTCTAGATTATTGATAAAGAACCAAAGGCACCAAAATGTATGGGTTCTGAACTGAGTTCAGACCTATATGATTATATGAGCTAATGATTTTGGGTTGAAAAGAAATATTATTGTGTTTTTCAAATTTTATTCTCATAGTTTTGTTGATTAGTAGGGGAAAAGGTGGATGCTGAGAAAGGGGTTACAACATTAGATTCTAAGACCTAGGTGTGGTGCTCTCAGATCCAAAGGCTTCTCACTGATGAAAGCCACAAGCTAGAAACTGGTCTGGGGTTATTTGATGAGTAGACACTAGATTAGGAATTTGTGTACAAGCCTTCTGGCATCATTTGGTTGCTCAGGATTACACTGAGTGGCACTGCTGTATGAAGAGTTTTCCCTGTTTTAATGTGACTTTTGCTTGAATTATGAAATGACTCACAACTATTATAAAGGGATGATTAGATAATTAAACTCAAAAAAAAAAACATTAAATATGACAATTATGCATAAAAAATATCAAATCAGATGCAGCATTCTAAGAAAATGTTAAAAACTGCCTTCCAGATTGTATTTTTTTAATTTAACATAATTTATAGATTTTTCTATCTCTGGTATTGGATAAAAATACAGAGCATATAAAATGCAAGCCATATATCTTCTTTGTTTGAAACCTGCTGTTTTTCTTTCAGCCTCATCTTATGTATATGGTACTAAAAATTGTTTTTGAAACTTATAAATTTAATAAAGTCTTTTTAAAACTAATATGAGACATAATTATATACTATAATAATGATTTATCTTCCATATATATTTTACTTATTATAAAATAATTTTAAATACTATTAAATTGTAGATATTAAATTATTTTGTTTTGAATTTTTTGCATTAATAATCATATCCATATCTATATTTAACTTATTTAAATCTTTTTCAAAATTCTAATTAATTTTTTTATTTTTTAAGGATAAATAATTCATTTTTGCCTTCTTAACTGGAAACAAAATAATTACAGTATTACTGAAAATATTTATTAATTTGCTACATCAAAGCCTTATGCTGTATTTTCAATTTCCATATATATATTTACGATAAATTATTATATAATATAA
>JAQFVV010014488.1:0-35226 GCA_028023455.1 Epiperipatus broadwayi
AAACTTAATCTAACTATACCTTCCATTAAATAATTTTATTACCATTAAATAATTTTATTACCTTCCATTAAATAATTTTATCTACTTTTCTTAAGATTTATTCTTATACTTATAATAACAACAATTACTCTAGAATAAGATATCAACAATTACTCTAGAATACATATTTTCTTATAATCAAAGCTTCATCACACCATTATTATCTACCAAGCCTAATTCAATGAAATACATCTCTTAATTAGTTAGCATTCCTCTAATGTAATTAGCACTTTTAGAATTGCAAACCTTAAAATATATTTGATTAGTAACTTGTACTCCGAAATTAAATAATACTTTTAAATTATGATATAACATATCATCATCATCATTATCAACCATTATCAATCCACTGCAGGATGAAGGTCTCTCCAAGTTTAATCCATCTTCTCCGATCTTTAGCTTCTCTTCTCCACATCACCCCTACACATTTTCTTATTTCATCCATCCATCTTACATGTGGTCTCCTTCTGGGTCTTTTACAATCTCTTGGAATCCAGTTTAAAATTTCAATTGTCCATCTATTATCATCGGCAGAGCGTCTTCTAGAAATATGTCCAGCCCAACTCCACTTCATATATTTCAACTTAAATTACAAATTTAGAATGTGACTCTCAAACATATTGATAATTTCTATTATATGCTCTCCAATTTTGTAATATTTAATAGTATTTTTCATATGGCTCTTCAAAATTCTTTTGCATCTAATAAAAGTATGAAGTACCATAAACTTTTTTTTAATATAGTTATAATTTAAAGCAATTGCAAGTTAATGTATTAATTATAAACTCTTAATCGTAGCTTCTCAAATGAGGCATGTAATCATAATTTAGTATGTATAATTTTATGTTGATAATGTGCTTTATTGATATGTCCTTGTGATGGAAATGACTCTCAGACTCAATAAAATTACTATGATAAAGTTTAAATCAAAATATTTATTTATTTACAACTCTAATAATAAATAACAAACAATTATACATTTAAAGTTAAATACTTCATTAACAATAAAAAAAATAAGCATTAAACTGTTTTACATTGACAGCAAATTATTTACATTCTTTACAAGTACATAATGGTTATAGTTAGCATCTAGTTCTTTTTTAAAAAATAAGTTTATTATTTTATTATCATGTATGCATTCATATTGATCTGGTGTCTTTGCATCATTCATGAGTTATCTAGTGGCTATTTTCTTAATCCTTTTCTTTACTACCTGACATTTATAGCTCAATAGCATCCCAAAATTGTACCATTTAAATTGGATTTCATATTACCAAACTTGACATAAAATAACTATAATTTAATTAACAAAACCATTATTACTGTGGTAATAAAAAAATATAAAACAATATTCATAATCCAATTAAAATGAATACTAAGCTAAGAACTCTTTCCATATCATGCAATTCATTTCTGCTTTTATTCTCTCTATCACTTATATTTTATAGTGTCTTTTTATCTCAGTTATTTTTTACTCATCTAGTAATTTATTAAAATTATTATTCAAACATAAGCTATTCGTTCTGTACATGGTTTTACCTTCAATTAAATCTACCAAGATTTAGGAAGAAATTATAAAATTCTTTAAATATTTCATCTACCTTTGATGCCTCCTATATTATTATTTACCTTTATTAAATACTACATTCAATAATATATACTAATAAAAAGGATGGTAGTTTCTTTTAAATGTGAGGTGTCATATTTTGGCAGGCAGTCATTTTCTTAATGATTCTAACCCCATTTTACCCTGGTTTTTTCCCTGAGCACTTACTGTATATACTAACTCATTTCTTTGTAGGAAATCCATCTCTTTCCAATAAATATATGGGTATCACACAGATTACTCCCGCTTAACTATTTCTCAGTTCTTCAGGATGATATTTTATCCTAGCCTGGAATTTTAACTCGTCTTCCTCGATTGTGTATTTGGCATCTATTACTCTACTAATTCTAGACTAACAACCTAATATAATCTTCTCCATGTGATAATTTTCTATCCATATCTATGATCATGTTACACAACAAATAATCTATTTCAGTTATTATTATCAATAGGATACTTTTTTTTATAACAAATGAGATCATCACCATTAATTCTTTCTTACCTTCATAAGTACATTATATTTTATAATAAGTTTGTCATTCTTTTCAGATAATCCTATTATACTTAATTTTTTAAAGTATATACTGGTCAAAATATACAGTTAACATTATGTTCCCCACACACACACTTTCCCATTATAACTCATGATTACTCTCTTCCTATATTTAAGCATACCTTTAACATTATATACCAAATTACAAACATAAATTCTTTAAATTGTCACTACGACAAATACTTTGCATTTATATTTCATTTTAAAGAAGAAAAATATTAGTGATAAATTTAAAATTAAAATCTTTTTTTTAAAGCCATTTCCAATTTCTATTTTAATATTATAATGGTTTAATCTGTAAATGTTTACCATTCTTTGCACATTTGTGTTTCTTCTCTCTTTGTCTTGCTAAATGACATGTATAGTTAAACAAAACATCAAACAACAAGCACAAATGATGGGACAAAATTTTTAATCGGATGCATCTTTCCTAGCTAGTTTTAAAGTTGCATTGCGTATAATCCTGATCTTCAAAATCCACTACGAAAAGTTTGATGAATGTTCTAAATAAATCTCCACTTTATTCTCTCGTGTTGCACAAACTTTTAAACATGTGCAAATAAATCATCAATTTCTGTTATTTATTAGTCTTGTAAAATTTCAAACACATATTGGATAACTTAATTTAATTTTCTAGCTTGTAGTACATTATCTTTGTGACTATCATCTATCCTTCAAAAGTTACAAAGATTTTTTTTTCTAATTATCCTTCTCATTTTAATATTCAGTTCTTAAAAAGCTATAGTAAAAGTTCATCTTCTATTTAGACATAAGAAATCTTAATTTAAGTTTTATCTGGGTTTTTTTCCATTATTAAATATAAGTTAAATATTTTCTTTAAAATTTTGCAAATTATTTCTTATGTATCAACTGTTTAATTCAAATGAAGATTAGCTTTTCTTGCATTCACCACTCATGACTAACTAATTATTTTTAATACTCTATAAGATCTTTCTATTAGCTTTAAATATTTATTTCTATGAATTTTTAATCAGTTTTTTACATTTAATCTATGATTAATAAAAACCCTTAACTTAGCCTAGATAAATGAATGTTTTCTTACATGACTATCATCATGTTTCTCTATGAAGCACTGCAGTTGTGTTTCTTTTCTCATAGCTATCCTAGGCAAAATTAAAATGACATGTTTGATTTTTTCAAACTCCTTTGTGACATTATCTTGGCTAGAAGTAGACAATCAGAAATAGTAACCAGGTCATAATGAAGATTAAATTACTCACTCTATAGTATTAATAATTACTTTAAAAAATATTTCATATCCTTAGATAGCTTTGTGAATATGATTTTTTATCTGCTTAAGTCTTTAAATATTTCTATGTTTTATAATTGTTTTTATGGAGAAAACAAAAATTAAGACTGCTATCTACTTTATCAGTGTTTTTGAAACTTCCCTCAGATCATCTGCTGTGTTTTTTTAAAAAAAAATCCTGGGATAAATTGATGTCAGAAAACCATTTACTTAACTCTCATTGGTCTATACTCAAATCAACCCTTTTACAACTTTTTAACTTAAAGTATTTTATTTAGAATAATTGAAATCAATAAATATTTTATAATGACATTAATTTAAATCATTTAGAGTTTCAATTATAATTATTTTTAATAAATGATATTATTAATTGTTAAAAGATATTATGATTATGATAATTTTTAAAATAACTTATTATCTTGTAGTAAATAATTATTCTCCTTTTATTGACTACAATTTTATGTTTTAGCTTTGTAAAGGAGCATTGTATTAAAAATAAATTAAAGTCAACTTTATAAGTAATGATATTTATTGAGATTGGCATCTATTGTATTAAGATTATATAGTAGATTATAATATAACTTATTTATAATTAATAATGATTATTACATCTCTACAGAATTCTCTTTTTAATCTTTATATATATATATATATATATATATATATATATATATATATATATATATATATATATATATATATATATATATATATATATATATTAAATCATTGATTACTGTCATACCCAAGTTTATCACATTACTATTATCTTAATTTCAAATTTGGAATTTTTGAACCATTCTTACCATGGATAACTGATCCAACAGATTACCAAGTCAAAACGTCAGTATATCAATTTTTAAAATATTTTAACATGGATGAACCTGCAAAATATCTTATATATATATTGTAAGTATTAAGATTAACTGTAGGTTAAAGTATTAAAAAAAAAGTTTGTTGATCTTGTTTGGTTTTCCTTTCACTTGATCCATGAATATTAGAGATCTTGAAATACAATGTTAACTTGATAATCATGACAACCTAGTGTTTTAAATAATATTGTTTACTGTTAATTCTAGATTCAAAATCCTAAATCTGTTGTAATCAATCTCAGAAAAAAATATAAACAGGTAAATAAATAAAGAGATTTTAGAAATAGTCAAATGTATCATGAAAGATTACTTGACTAAAATCACATTGTTATTAAGTATTACACATTTCAATTTCTGTTATTGCAATCACCATAGCAACACCTATTATAAAATTAAATGTTCTTATATTTCCATATATTTGTTTGTAAATTAATTTGGTAAAAATTATTATTAAAAAAAACATATGTAAAAATATATCCATTAGAATGTTTTAAAATTGGCAATATAAATTCTTTATTTTGGTTTCAAATGAAAAAAAAATTATATCAAACTTAGATTTCATTTTCAATGTATCCAATTCTCTTAAAATCTCCATTTCACTTACAAAAGGGAGTGCAAAAACTTTCTTGAAAGATCGTTCACCATTGAGTTAAATTTGAGTGATTTCCAACAGTTGTTATGATGGCAATAATGTCATTTAAGAATATATTCAAAATAGAAAGGAGAGACTACAATTTGAGTGCTTGTCATTTTGTCATTGCATAAAATGAATCATTTTTTCTGTCTTCTAAATTTATTAAATTTTATTATTTAAATAGTTAATTCATAAATATGTTAAGAATGGAAGTTTTAACAATCTTCCCATTTAATGGGAAGATTACTGACAAAATTCCAGAGGAAATGACATAATATGAAGAAGGAAAATCCATCAAAAATGCTTTGTATTGTAGATCAGCTACATAAAGATATTCTGAATTTAAAATTCCAGGATTACAATCATTTATATGTGATGAATATAAACCCCATTATATTCTATGGATATCATATTTCAAATCAAGAAAATCTACAAGATCGATTAATTCAACCTATATGATAATAAGTGATTTAAATTCCATTCTCCTAACTCAAAAAAAGAAAGAAAGGAAAAGTTAAGTATTAATTCTTCACTTAACTCTCATAATATGCAGCCTAACATCTCTTACTTTTCAGCATTTTCTGGACATTTTCTTTGTCTCACACATCAACATAAAATATATGATAAATGATTATTACTTATAAGAAAATAACAATTTTGACTTTATTTGATAGATATTTTTGTTTACTACTGAAATAAATTTTAAATGTTCACATTTTGTTTCTGTAAATATTTGGAAAAATGAGGATGTAATCAAAACAAAGATTTTATATGTCATCGTTTCCTAGAAAGATTATTTTCAGTTTATAAAATCAACGAAATATTTCTTGTTTTGGATTATTTTTAAAAATGTAAACAAATATTTATTATTTTTATATCTAATGAATTATGCTTACAGTATTTAAATTTTTTGAATATTTATTGCAAAATTATGGTATTTTCTTATTGTAAGTTAATGTAGATTGTTTATGTCAAAGCTAGAATTTTTTTAATTTGCTTGAGGCCATATTTACGTTAGTTGCTAATATTATGTTATATTTTTTAAAAATAAAGTATTTCAAGTCAAAATAGGTTATTAATAATTTATATTTCTTGATATCTAATAAATATAGTGAAAATTATTTTTAAAAAATATCTAAAACCGTAATAAATTCACAAAACAACACATTTTTGCTTCATTGGAAACCACATCTTAAAATGACGAATGTTTTACAGCCTTATCAATACACAATGGCTGGAGGTGTCAGGGTAGGGCTTATGTCTATTGTAAAAGTGGGAATTTTAAATTTTGTGCTTCTTTTCGCAGAATTTTTAGGAAAAAAATTTATTATAATAAAATATACAGTTTTACATGCATTTTAGCATATAATATTTATGAAAAAATTCACCAGGGAGCGAATTGGCCAAAAGATGAAACAACTCATCTCAATCAAAGAATGGGTTAATTTTATTGAATTGTGTCATTAAATAAATTTTCTTGCACATTACTGCCAGTGTAAAGGGAAAATTAAAGCAGCAAGTGATATATAATTTCGCATCTGTTGTTTTAAAAACACTGGATAATTATCTACCTGAAAGAAAACATTGAAAGTTAAATATGAAAGGAATTAAATTCGAATTTGAGCAACTTACCACACATGGTTATCTTTTCTATTTAAAAAAAATTCATCTCTACATTTTAGGATTTGAAACAAAGAATTAGAAGCTGCAATAAATCAGGGAATAGTGAGTAAATATGGATAGACTTTCACTTATATGTGGTATGGTTTTTTTTATGCATAAATGTAGATATTTTTTTAGACAAGGATATATATATATGGTTATGATAGAATTCACGCAATGAAAAGATTGAAGAGATTCATTTAGTTCTCAGTTAGGCTCTTATTTAATACAACCTGATGTTTCCAAATATTTCATTTTTTTGTATGTTCAAAATTTAACTTGAAAATGTCGGGTAGAAAATTAATTAAATCATAGGAGATAATTTTTGTTTGTTTAATTATTATGGCATTAATGAATAAATAGACTTCAATTTTTTATCATACTTTTTTTATCATTATATATGATATTTCAAATCTCTTCTTCCGTTTTCATCTTATGTTATTGTAACGCAACATATTTGGAGTTCCATACATAGAGATTTATTACTTTTATTAATTTTAGTCTGTTGTCAAACATCGATGGATGTTCAATTTTTTTTATTACTGTTATTCATTTTTATTTTATAAACCAATAAATTTAAAGTCGATTTTAAATCAGTTGAATAGGTTTCATTATTTTTTAATGCACAATATAATTTTGGTACTTAAAATTTTGGTCCAAGATTCAAACTCATCTTGGTGAGTGAACTAGAATTAAATATATAATATATTTTATACATCATCATTTTTCCTTTTAATCCTTTTACATATGAAATTTCTACTTATTAATGCATTCAAATATTTGTTTATTTATTTAAATCAATATTACTCGTAAAATAATTTTATTAGCTTAGAGTTGATTATCTATTTGCCTATTTTCTCCGGTTATAAAATCTTAATCGATTATGTTCTGTCATTAGTCAGAATGACTTATCTTAATTACTTTTTTAAATTTCTTTGAAGTTGAGATCATAAATTTTATTAACTAGCATAACCGAATATTACCTTTGTCTTGGATAACTGCCAATTATTATCATATATCTTAATTATTACATAGTCTATCTTATATTCGATTGACTGGAGATTTAAATGGATAATATAAGCAATTGTAATTCAGTAAACATCCAATGGAAACTTAGGATATATTTTATATAATGTGATTTGGTCTTATAAAATGTGAAATTAATTAATAGAGTTATTGATAATAAATTCTTGTGGAGTATTTCATTTTAGAATATAAATGTAGCAATTATTGCGTATCGCTCTACTGTAGGATATGGATGAAATGTTTATATTATGTTTAACGTTTTATTGAAATAGGTATAAATTTGAGTAAAGGGTTATTTTGTTTAAACATTTAAAATCGTCTATAGGTTTATAAAACGTTTTCCAAAAATGTACTTAAAATAATTTTAGAAATTAATCTATTTAAATAACATAGAATATCATTAAGTATTAAGATAAATTTGAATTACTAGAAATAATATTAAATTAATAAATTGATACAGGTATATAATAAGCATGTATTTCAATTATTAATAAAGTATGTCGAGTTTAATTTTATTCAATTGTCAATTGAGTAGATTTCTCAGCATACATCATTGCTTAGGGCAATGATATACGATTTTATTTTTTATTGCAGTTTACATTATAAGTATGATGTTTGGAACGATTATCTAGTTGACTTTATTTCGTGTTAAACATTATCTGGATAAGTTAAATTTTAATATGTTTGTTAGTAGTATTTTAGTGTAATGTAGTGGACAATTTAAATAATCATTTGTGGGAAATGTTGTTAGGGCCTAATATGACCCACACCTGAGTTAGATAATTGTATACTCGTTATTACAGAGTCACTATTTATTAATGCATGTTTTGCTTAGTAATAAAGAATATTGGCCATGAGGGCATTTCTTTGTAACAAATATTGATTAAGCAAATGTAGAGGGGTAATGGAAATCAAAATCTATTATTATTGTGACAAAAGAAGCTACCGCATGCTAGCTGATGATGATTGTGCACAAGTGGTAATTATTACAAAAGGCCAAATCAACTTTAGGGCCTTTATAAAATGACATTTCATATTTATGCTGAATCTACATTGTTATGAATGACGTTTCAATTCTTAGGCATAGTAAAACTTCTTTTTATATTATTATCCCATATTATTGTCTATAATTCATTACCAAATGGCAACCCAGATTGAGCTAGATTTTATTCAGATTATATTGATCATTGCCCTAGCATTGGCCGGTTTAGCACATTACTATATATATATATATATATATATAGTGACAACCACGTAAAGTCGTCGTCACATGTATATATTTATTAATAAAATTAGATAAATTAGCTACTAGAAAGTAATAAAGGTAAATGGATTAGCTACTAAATTTAAAAAAAAAGAAGGAAAAAAAAAGTTGAAATTCAAATGTCGAAATTACTTGGGATTTTTGTAATAGTAAGAGAAGGGGAGGGGGTGCATAAAGAAATGCATCTCTTTCTCTCTTTTAAAAAACAACGAGTAAGTCAAATGCTGAAAGTTATTTCTGTTTATTGTGGAAGAGAAGAAGGGGATACATAAAGAAATGCATCTTTTTCTCTCTTTTAAAAAATTATATTGTAACAAGTTAAAATAAATTATAACATAAATTTGAAAATGAATTGTAAACTTTTTAAGTAAAAATTAAATGTAATATGAAATATAAAAACAATATGGTCGTATAAATCAGAGGTGTTAAAGTCTGTTGGACTAATTAAATTCCTCGGACAAAGAAAAATGTATAACAAGGAAAAGCTTATAATTACAGCTAAATTAATTAAAACCTACATTCCAGCCACTAATTAAACAAATAGGTTGATAAGAATTCATTGGAAATCTAAAACATTAATTAAAAATAGACAAAAACAATGAACAAAAGAAAAGACAAAAGACCAGAATTACAATTATTATCTGATCAGTATGAGGAGAGATTTTGGGGAAGCAACAGCTAAAAAAAATGAAAGAAGTGTGCAGGTTAGTGGCATTAAAGGACATGGGTTCGTATTCAATCCGCCTCACCACTGACTCACAATGTAAGATCTATGCCTGACCTGCTAAAGAGACTGCTGCTTCTGTGACTGACAACTTAAAAATCTACCTAAAGAATCGACAAGAAGTAAAAAAACTGGAACGAGAAATAACCCCACAAACTGAGAGAAAATCAATCCAGCCAACAGTGAAGGACATACCATCTCTACAGAAAAAGAGTTGATCTCCCACTGGACAATAAAGAGTGCTCGAAAGAAATACCCATGGAAACAACTTCAATGAAAACCTAGGTAAAAATCATGCATGCATTTTAATTTTTTAATATTCGTAAATAAATCAACAAGGAACAATCTTGATAGATTTAGAACTCTACCCAATAGGACTTCAAAATAGCTTTAATATTTGATCTGTTTTACTTTGTTTTTATTATAGTCACATATTTATATAAGTGTGTATTTTTTTATTGTTATTATGTATTTTTTATATGTGTGTGTGAGTGTTATTAAACATATTTATTCGTAAATTGTGTATACTTGCTTTATTCTTTTATCACCAAGCTACGACAGGGGGAAACTGTAATTAAAAGGTAAGGCTGATTTTATAAAGGTATTTGTGTGCTGCTTGTTACTTTGAAAATTTTCCAATTATAAAAAATAAATAGTAAGCACTGGACATTTGTTAAATTTCTTGAAATAGTTAGCTTTGTTCAGCAGCTGAGGGTTCTTGATCGGGAAAATAACACCAGGATAATATGTACGTATTTCCTCGGGGTTCGATCAAGGGTATAGATATGAAGTTAAATTTGTATATGTATTTAGCTCTCTGCTTGCATTGTAACAGTGTTGGTTAAATAAATAAATAAACAATATCCATTACAGTTGGAGGCTAAGCCAGGATATTTCAGTTAGCAAAACTGATAGTAAAGAAATAAGAATAAATAAATGATAAAAAAAAATAAGTATCAAAAATAGAAATAAAATAAATAACCACTGAAACTAAAATCAAATCAAACCACTCTTATAACTATTTCCGTTATAATTGGGGGCCAGTCCGGGATATTTTCACATTTACAAGTTCAGCCTATTTAAATTTGAGTATAATAAAATTAATAGTTTATGCAATAATTAATAAACAAATCAAAATATAGCTTGGTGGTAGACAAAAGCAAGAAATAAAATAAAATAATAGAGGGTAACAGGAGAGAAAGAGAACGTGATATAATTTGGGAAGTTGGGTTGTAAATTGGAGACAGTTGCGGAGGGGTCTTGAAGGAAGGCATGGGTGAGTGATAATTAGTGAGTGGGACGGGAGAGTCGAACAAATGTACGTAGTGTCAGTGAAATATAAAGTCAGTAAAGTAAGATAATCCTATAAGGAGAGAGTTAGAATAATAAAGCCATAGAATAAAATATAAGTGATTAGGGTGTGTGTGTGTTAAATAGATTTGATGCACACAAGATCAAAAACAAAAATGGATGCTCTGGTGGGTGTAATCAGAAAACCTCTGAAGAACAAATGGAACCATCTGGAGAAATAGCTAGTGAAGGTGAGAGAGAAATTAGCAAGGGAATGGAGATGAAGATTGATAATAAAAATAAAATAGAAAGCTGCATTATGATGGATATGCTTACGAAAATAATGGAAGGCCAGCAACAGTTGGTTATGGAAATGAGGGAAAGAAATTAAAGAATTAGTAGGAGAATAGAAAAGTTGGGCGAATGACTAAGTAAGAATTTTAGCCAAAAGGTTGAAGAAGTGAATGAAAAAATGTGAACAAACCTCATACCAGGTGAAGATTGTGAATGAAAGGTTGAATCATCAGGAGGAACTACTGGGGAAAATAGAGCAGCACATTCTGGAAGAATGGGTTAAAGTAAAACATGATGTTGGGTTGAAAGTAAATGATGAGATAGAGTATGGAATGGATAAGCTGGAAACGTTAAGTCAAGAAGTAGAAAAATTGAAAAGATAGAGTATGGAATGGATAAGCTGGAAACGTTAGGTCAAGAAGTAGAAAAATTGAAAACGGAACAAGATGAGAAATTAGAGACTATAGCTGATGAAAATGAGAAAATTATCAGAATAACAAGGCACAATTTTCCCCATATTGTAGAACAGATGCTCATAGGCACAAAAGGAAAGACTGTCGAACAGGTTGATGAGTCGCTGAATGCATTTGACAGTACTAGGTCTAATTACAAGGCGGAGAATCAGGGATTTAAACCCACCCCAATGATCCACACATAGAAAGGATGCAGTTTAATCCTCATTGCAATTATTGGGAAGGAAACCAGGCATTTCCTGGTAGATCAGAAAGAGCTGAAATGTCCGAACAGACTGGAAGAGGTTCAGATCTCAATTATCCATATGAGCAAGCCGGCTCTAGTGGACATTGGAACAATGCTTCAGTTCCAAGCACAAGTGGATATAAATATAGTAGAAAGAATGATAAGAAGCCTCCAGACAAAAACTAAGCCAAAAGAAAATAAACAGACAGATATGTCAGTTCAATCAAACAATAACATCATGGGATCATGAGAAATAAAATTGTTTTTTATAAACATATGACAGATGGGGCAAATTGTCTCACGTCAAATAAAAGTAATGTTCATGGAGTGAAATCAATGATAAACTTAATGCGTGTTTATGTGCAGTCAAGCACAGCAAGACAAATGTAAATAAAAGTAATAACAAAAAAAAAGGAAAAGAAATCTGTAAATAATTTATTCGTAAAACAATCTGTCCATTATAAATGCAGATATAATTAACAAATAAATAAAAGTAAAAATAGAAATAAGAATCGTTTAGGCTCATTAAAGAGCCAGTTAATAATTAATAAAATAAAATAAATGATCAATAGTGATAATACTTAAATGAGAGATATCACTAATAAGTGTATGAGGTTGCAGATTGAGGTATATATGTGTGTGTGTATGCATTATGTTTGGGTCGTATTTTGAGCTTGAGTCAGCCATCTCTTCGCTAACTGTAGATTCTCATGGCTTATGGTGGTAAACTTTAAATGAAGTGCCAGTAAGAATCCTGGACTCATTATATAATAAGAATTAGTGTCTCGAAATAAATAAAATAAAGAAATAAAGAAATAAGAATTTGTTGTTTGCACAATATGAACAGGCAGTAGAAAAATCCTGCTGTTCACATGCTTTAAACCCTTTTATGTTTTTGGTAGAGAGTTAAGTTATGCCATGGTCTCTTATGCGTAGAGATTAAATTAGTTAATCAGCCAAAATTGATCGGAATGAATTGTGTAGTTTTACCTAGCTGTCTCTCTGCAGTCATTCTCATCATCATCATCACTCATCATGATACAGTGGAAAAGTATGTAATAAAAGCAGAAGTAAGGGTTGAAAGCAAAAAATTAAAATAAGCTCTCATCTCAGACTAAGATTTGACCTGATTTTAATTCTCAAAAACGGGCGGAGTGTAATGTGACAACAACATAAAGTTGTCGTCACACATATATATTTATTAATAAAATTAGATAAATTAGCTACTAGAAAGTAATAAAGGTAAATGGATTAGCTACTAAATTTAAAAAAAAAAAGGAAAAGAAAAAAGTTAAAATTCAAATGTCGAAATTACTTTGGATTTTTCTAATAGTAAGAGAAGGTGAGAGGGTGCATAAAGAAATGCATCTCTTTCTCTCTTTTAAAAAACAATGAGTAAGTCAAATGCTGAAAGTTATTTCTGTTTATTGTGGGAGAGGGAAGGGGATGCATAAAGAAATGCGTCTTTTTCTCTCTTTTAAAAAATTATATTGTAACAAGTTAAAATGAATTATAAACATAAATTTGAAAAATGAATTGTAAACTTTTTAAGTAAAATTTAAATGTAATATGTAATGTAAAAACAATATGACCATATAAATCAGTGGTGTTAAAGTCTGTTGGACTAATTAAATTCCTCAGACAAAGAAAAATGTATAACAAGGAAAAACTTATAATTACAGCTAAATTAACTAAAACCTACATTCCAGCCACTAATTAAACAAATAGGTTGATAAGAATTCATCGGAAATTTAAAACATTAATTAAAAATAGACAAAAACAATGAACAAAAGAAAATACAGAAGACCACAATTACAATTATTATCTGATCAGTACGAGGAGAGATTTTGAGGAAGCAAGAGCTAAAAGAAAATGAAAGAAGTGCACGGCTAGTGGCGTTAAAGGGACGTGGGTTCGTATTCAATCCGTCTCACCACTGACTCACAATATAAGATCTATGCCTGACCTGCTAGAGAGACCACCACTTCTGTGACTGACAACTTAAAAATCTACCTAAAGAATTGACAAGAAGTAAAAACTGGAATGAGAAATAACCCCACAAACTGAGAGAGAAAATCAATCCAGCCGACAGTGAAGGGCATACCGTCTCTACAAAAAAAGGGATAATCATCCACTGTATGGTAAAGAGCACTCAAAAGAAATAACCATGGAAACAACTTTAATGAAAACCTAGGTAAAAAGCATGCATGCATTTTAATTTTTTAATATTCGTAAATAAAGCAACAAGGAACAATCTTGATAGATTTAGAACACTACCCAATAGGACTTCAAAATAGCTTTAATATTTGATCTGTTTTACTATGTTTTATTATAGCCACATATTTAAATAAGTGTGTATTTTTTATTGTTATTATGTATTTTTATATATGTGTGTGAGTGTTATTAAACATATTTATTCGTAAATTGCGTATACTTGCTTTATTCTTTTATCACCAAGCTACAACAGGGGGGGGGAACTGTAATTAAAGGGTAAGGCTGATTTTATAAAGGTATTTGTGTGCTGCTTGTTCGTGACAATTTCCCAATTATAAAAAATAAATAGCAAGCACTGGACATTTGTTAAATTTCTTGAAATAGTTAGCTTTGTTCAGCAGCTGAGGGTTCTTGATCGGGAAAAATAATGCCAAGATAATATGTACATATTGCCTCGGGGTTCGGTCAAGGGTATAGATATGAAGTTAAATTTGTATCTGTATTAGCTCTCTACTTGCATTGTAATGGCATTGGTTAAATAAATAAATAAACAATATCCATTACAGTTGGAGGCTAAGCCGGGATATTTCGGTCAGCAAAACTGATAGTAAAGAAATAAGAATAAATAAATGAAAGGAAGAATCAAAGTTGAAAAAAATAAAGTATAATAAATAAGTATAATATAAAATAAAATAATAGAATTAAAAATAATAAAATCAAACCACCCAAATAACCGTTTCTGTTACAATATATATATATATAGAGAGAGAGAGACATAAAAAAATAAATTAAATTTTAAAGATATACTTTGAAGCAAGTTAAATTTCTTGATTAGTGACTTTTAATTCAAACAATCTTAATTTAAAGATTTTAATTTTTTCATTAGATTTTTTTTTTATCACTATCTGTAAATCTCTAAGATATAAGCACATAAATAAACATATATATATATATATATTTGTGTGTGTATTGTAATGATAAGAGTATTTCAGAAATGATTAATAATAATAAATAATAAATGTAATCAGATAAAAAACAAGTCATCATCATTAGAAATATCTGTAAATAAACGTAATTAACAAGCATAGTCTATAATAATAAACATTCATTCTTTGTGATTAGATTTAAAATACCTTATATAAAATCTAGGCTAAACATCATTGAAACAATGCCAATTATGCCAATTATGGACATAATATTACAAAAAGAGTATCACTAATTCCAACACAGGCGCTTACATAAATACTAAAATAATTGTAAAACTAAACATATATAAAAAAAACTCAGGTTTCATTATAGCAATGCTGATTATCATCAATGCTTAAGGCCATCTAATACCATTAGTATACTAGCTTAAATAAATTAATAATCATCATCATGAAATATAATTAAAGTAAAATTATAAGGACTTTAAAGATAATCTTTAACATGAACTATATCAGAGATGTCCAACAAGTCGATCATGATCCACTGGTCGATCACAAATCCATTTTTGGTCGATCATGAGGCCAATCTGGCAAGAGCTGTCAGGTAACGAGTGAAAAACATGAAGTCAAGATTTTCAAGATTTTTGTTATTTTTGTTTTTGTTCTAATTTTTTTTTCAATTCTAGATAGGTGAATTCCACTATGCTGTATCATTATTGAAAATAATATTTTTAATCTTGATTTAATGTAGCTAATTTGAATTAATAAATATTGTTAATAATTACTCATGTTTCTTTAATTCCCAGGACATGAGTTTTTTGACATGTTAAATAATTGCTATTTTTTACTAGGTAGATATATTAAAATAATATATTTGACACATCTGTCCACTTAGACTATACCTGTGACAACAAGTCGATCGTCTATGACAACAAGTTGATCGCAACACATTTTTATAATAAAAAGTAGATCTTATGAACACAAAAATTGGCCACCCCTGATCTATATAATTCTAAACTGATCATATTGATATCCACATAACTATATTATCTATCATGTGATGTCATATCATTTGTCCAGAGCTTGTTTCTTAGTCCATAGAAACTATGCAATTAATATATGAACAAAGACAGAGACATACTCTCGATATATAAAATTTAAAATATGCTAGGATTAAATAATTTAGGTAGAACAGCTGGAAATAACGATTAATAAATTTATTAATTAGAAATAGTGGTAGTAATACTAATACTAATATTACTACTAATACTACTACTATTACTGTACTATTACTATTATTACTAAGAATAATAATAAATGAAAATAAATGTCTGAAAAATATTGCAATAATTCCAATATATTATCTTTATCTTTAATCTATTTACAAATATCACATACTATTTAAATAATTAGTAATTCCTCATGTGGCAATAAATACAGCAGTATTTAAACTGTAGTTGTAACAGGTAATAAATATAATACATATATGTGCCCACATTCATTTGGTAGTAATATGAAATATTTTTATTATTATTATTTTCAAAAATATTAGCAATTTTTTTATTAATTTCCTTAACTTTTATAAGAGTAAATCATGTTAGTAATGTACAAAATCATTGCACAACATATATACATGTATATAAAATATTTTACTTTTAATAATTAATCCATTAAATTTCTAGTCCAATATTATTTTATTTTAACGGTAGATAAATAATAATGACCTTAAATGAAATGCATGTATATATAAAAATAATATTTCATCATATTTTAATACTTTTATTTGTTACAATTCTTGATATTAGTTTGTTTACGTGTTTTTTTGTTTGTAAACATTTTTATTTAAGTTAGATTAAAATTTTAAAATCTAAGGTTTGATATATGTATATACCATTGACGTTGTTTTGATATAATTTAATGAATATGCAACATGACATTAAAATATTCTAAGTAGTTTACTTATTTCCTTAAATCCAGATGGGCGAATGTAATTTGAAATATTTTTATATCAAATTTAAAATAAGTTGTTAAAATATTTTAAAAATTTCCAATAATGTTTGCAAATGTGTGGTATATATATATATTGTTAGGTGATTTGTTTAAATTAAATACTTTTATTGAAGTTAGAATAAAATTTTAAAATTAAAGTTTAATATATCAATATTCAAAATAATTTGTTCAAATTCGATATATTACAGCAATGCAATATAACAAAATATTTTAGGTGGCTTACTTATTTTTTTTAATGCAGAGCAGTGAATAACTGAGCAAAACTATATCGTAAACAAGGTTGATTTAATACTTATGATTTTACTTGCAAATTTAAAAATATTTTACCATCATTTAAAATTAAAATAAAAACAAAACTTTGATTACAATCTTAATATTAGAAACTAAATGTCAATAGATATAAAAAATTTAAATAATGGATGCTTTCAGTTACTATGGAAACTAAAAACCAAGAAAATAATTGTTTCTTCAACCACAAGTGGGTTTTTTATATTTAACTCGAAATAAAAATGGGGGGGGGGGTAGAAATTATGTGATTGGCTTAATTAATTTCTGAAGACTCTATACTTTATTTCAAGTTAAATATAAAAATCTTAATTGTTGTTGAGGAAACATTTGTTTTGGATTTTATTCCCATAGTATATAAACTAAAAGCATTCATTTAAATATTTCTATTATTAAACCTATAAAACAAATTATTTTTGTAATCTAATTATATATATCCAAAATCTAAATTTTCATCTTTCATTAACATAAAATACCATACATAATTGATAAGTTCATTTTATTTATTTTAATTCTAATACTAATCTTTTATGAATGACATAATAAAATTCAAATAAAATATATCTAGACTTTTTATCCCCTGGAAGCTTTTAAACTTGTCCACATTTATCATTGGTCAATATGTTTTTAAATAGCTAGCTAATTTATTCACATAATTCAAAAGTTGTTTACTTGTAAAATAAATTAATACAATACTAATTTAAAACCATTTTTGGAGCAATTTACAAAATTAGATTTTCAGTAATATCAGAGTTAGTGGTTAAAATACTATTTAAAAATTAATATATATTTTATTCATTATCCAATGTTTTTCATCTGTTCTTATGTAAAAATTTAAAAATATTAGCATAAACAGTGGTATAATCAGCTTTTGCCTGTGTCTCTATATGTATGTATAACAAACTTTATCTCTATCAACAGAAAGTAATTTTCCATGTGTGCTTCTGTGTGGTTTATATAGTTTAACATGTACCGCAAGAATGCCTCAGTAGATTACTTTCTCATATAAATTTTTGTCTGATATGTCTTTGTTAAAAATAATACATTGAGATGATTTTCAATTATGTTCATTTTCCATAACCTCCAAATTTTAAATAGAGCAAGTTGTGTTTGTTATATACATAAAAGGCTAAGAAATATCAGTGAATTCCACACAAATTTCTCTAGGAGATAGAACTTCTTCAGTGAGAAGATGAGTATCAATTGTTCTTTGTTGGAGAATTTTTCTCCTTAGTTAAATTGTCTGCACTATTTATAGTAGGTAGTATGGAATGTATAAAAATTTTCAAACAGGAAAATTAACATTTTAGTTTGTTTAATTAACAAAATAAAACAAGATTAAAACAATGTTAACAATGTTGTTTTTGTTATATTATATGTAACAAAAAAGAAAAAAGAAATTCTTTTATATTAGCTTGTCTTGCCAGTGTTTTTTCTGTGGGCATGTCTAAATTTTTGAATTTTTAACAATGAAAAAAATTACGTCCCATTTAAAATTAAACTGATATCCTTACACTTTCCAAAAAAACTTCTTAACAACTAAGTCAATGGTAATATTATGTTTATAAATTAAAATGTTGTTAATATTGAATTATTTAATTAATTAAAAGTAAATATTTAATAATTAATACTTAAATAATTAATATTTTATAAACATTTTGTGAAAAAAAAAATGAATGTGTATAAAATTCCCAAAATGAATACAATTGTCAAAACCATTGTAAAAAGAACAAGAAACATAATAAAAAAGGGCTAATAAATAAAACTATTTTAATTTAATTATTTTATTTATAACTGAAAAATAAAATAAAATTTAAAAAAACTTTTTAAAATAATTCTTTTATGTAAATTGTCCACTAAAAAGTAAAAAAATAAAGTAAAAGCAACTGAAGCTTTTTTGATTTTTATGATTTATTTGAGCCTCAAATGTTTTTATTATACAGATTATTTTTTTATATTTTTATTTTTTAATGGGTTATTTACATAAAAGTGTTATTTAAAAAAATCATTTTTAAATCTTGTTTTATTTTTTAATTAAAAATTATTTTAATTCTTTAAATCCATAACTCTATAATTATACATTTATTACAAAAATATTATTTTAGATATATTTTGTTTTCATTCCTTATTACATTAAAAATTCTAAATCTTTATCAAAATCAGAAATATGTCAAATAAAGTCTTTGCATGAAGTAGAGACCTTTTTGATTTAATGTTAAATAATTTATAATACTTCAAAAATATCAAAAAATATTACTAATCAATCAATGTTTAAACCATTCCAGATTTTATTTTGAATATTTACACATATAAATTTTATTTGCATTTACTTCTACTATTATTTTAAACTTAAAATATATGAAAACACAAACCATCAAATTTAAATATTGTCTATGCTGTGTACCATGAGACTAATCCATTTCAATGCATATATAGTGAAGTTACAAACTATACTGTATCTAAATGCATGCTTTTAATTATACACTATGGAAATAAAAATGTAAACAAGGAAATAAAAATGTAAATAAACAATAAAAAACATTAACATTTTCAAATTATATGATATTCTGCAATCTTTTTTTTTTCTCACATTAAGACTATCACCTTAAGACTATGTGCCTGAACTTCAACAGTCTTAAGGTGATAGCCTTAATATATATATATATATATATATATATATATGTGTGTGTGTGTGGGTGTAATGAGTATGCGCTTAACAAATTAATAATAATTACAACTTTAAATTGTCTTAAAAGATTTATAACTATAAGATCTTAACACTAACTTATTGTAAATCCAAATATTTTATGAATGTTAGTATGAAATAGAAACTGTGGACTTAATCAGAAAAGTATTTAATAGCTTCATGCTCTCAAATCAAAATGCTCTAGATTTTCCTATATATTTACAAAGTAGGTTGAAGATAAGCGTGGCTGCTCGTCTTTTAAAGTTGTTAGTCTTTTATTAAAGATCTGTAGAGGTCCCTACTATCAAACGTCAGGTACATAATCTTAAGATGGGAGCCTTAATATATATTATGTAATGAGTAATGAGTATGCGCTTAACAAATTAATAATAATTTATTTCACATTGTAAGTGATTACTAATTATTTTTAATTTATATTGAAATCATATACTTTTTTATTTTTTCTTTATTGTCTTTTTGAATTTGTTAATCTGTATTTTGAATAATACTAAAAGTTTTATAAAATTTTAGTGCATATTAAACTTGATACTATTTTTAAAACTTCAAAATAAATAGCAAGATCCTAAATTCTTTATAATAAAATCACAATTATGTTTTATAGGAGTAAAATATTATTGAAAAATAAAAATATTGCCTACAGTGTATTTAAGAGCTATGAAAGTCATACATTTCATTATTTACTTTATTTTAAAAATAAAAATATGGTACTTAATTTATTTATTTTTTACTTTTTAATGCTTGGATGAATGTATTATTTTAAAAAAAAATTTATATTGTAATCTTGATTTATATTACACATAACAATTATCATTTATGTGATAATATATTAACAATTATTTGAAAATGTATAATATATAAATATAACTTATTGATACACCTTGAACACATATCATCATACATATCTATTATTATTATTTTTTGTATTTGGATTTTAGATCATTATTGAATTGCCAATTTAAATGCCCTCATTAATTTCATTCTATATATGAATAATCTTTAATAAGATTCAAAATGATGTTTTGTATATTTTTAAGACTTATTGTCAACATTGTAGAATGTAAAAACAATTTGCAGTTTCTTTTTATCTTTTGAAAATAATAAAATCTTAATTTTCTCAAAAGTAAAACTATTTAAAATTCCAAAAGAAAGGCACATACATATGTTGCTTTTAACAAAACAGTGATATATATATATTCTTAAATTTTAAGTTATGATAAATAAATAATGAATGACTTTTTTTTATCCAAGTAATAGTTTTGACTCATTTTAATTTATTTTCTCTTTTAAGAATAAATTCACAGTTCATTTTATTTTAATAGTAATACAAAAACAACACCTTTAGCATTTTAAATAATGTTAATCAAAAAGATTTAAAACATTTACAATTTTAAAAATATTTGTCTAAAATAACATTGCTTGTTTTATATATATATAGGGAAATTTAACAAATTCATAGGATATATTTTCATAGGTATGAATCTATTTATATATGTGCATAACTGATATTTTAAAAATGTATTTATTAAATATAACAATTGTTTGATAAATTCCATAAGACAAATGTCTCTAGTATATTAAATAATGGATCTTGCATGCAAAAGCCCTTTACTTTTATCTTTCTTCTTTTAAAATATGTTTGTTTCATGTATATATTTTGCTTAGTTTGAAAGAAATTTCACTTTTAACAAACATTTCTTCTATTACTAACTGCAATGTATGTATTCATGAAGATTAGTATTATGAAACTATACCATATGACTTGCTAGAAAGTGCAGTTGATGTCTGTTCATCAAAACAAATGAAAATTAGACAAGGCTTAATACCAGCTGAAGTACATTGACCATTGCAGTCAAGAAAATGTATTCTCTATATACATGAAAGATTTTTTTTAAATGCTTTTTTAAATTTAAATAAAATATATACACATGTACCTGGAAAACAATACAAATACCTATGGGTAAAATCATATCAATATGTCAAGCATTGGTGATCGAGAAGTCAGCACAGCTGTCTTACAAGCAGTTGTTTCTGGTTAGTGGGTTCGCTTCCCGACTGATGATATGACACATGAAAAAAAATCAGACCAATATTTAAAATTAAATATTTATTAAGGAATATCAAATCTTGATTTTCTACATTTTTATTACTACATTTTCATTTTACCTATCAGGATCATTTTATTTTATACATCTTGGCAAAATTTTATTAAATTCACATCATGTTTACATCTATACTATAGTAATCAAGATTTATATTATATCGTAATGGATGGAATAACAATTATATTGAGTAAATTATGACAATGAAAAATCAGATGAGTCTTGTAGAAATTAATATTTAGTGGCACTTGATATTTTATATCCATGTCACTAATGGGACTTATATTATTTTATAATAACTATCTAAATGGATTGCCATACACAAATACTTTCTGATAAAATTATATTGGTAATCTAATTGAATAAATTTTAATATTAATTTTGAATTTTTGATGTTTGCACAGATATTGGATATGTTAATGACCTATGAAATCTTAAGTCCACTGGAAGATATTATTATGTTTGCAGATTGTTTAATTCTATCTATAGAATTTTATTATATATGTGTTTGAATGATTACTTTATATATATATATATGTGTGTGTGTGTGTGTGTGTGTGTGTTTTCTAGCTAAACTATAAATGATTACACATATACATAATTAGAAGAAACTCAATTAAATGCCATCTGAATAACTTATTTAGATTAATATCACTAATAATAAATCATAATAATTTAAAGATTCTTTGTAAATTTTATTTATTAATATTATACTATAAATTACATCTTATATCAAACTTATAATTAATGAATTATTAAATTTAACCTTTACCGTATTAAATTTTTATAGTAAACTTCTGTGCTCTGGTGCAAACTTTTATTAATTTATGTTTCCATTTGGATTTTGTTGAAGACACACTTTCACTTTGATTCAGAAATAACATTATTATTGGTGCAGTCAATAGCAAGATAGGCAACATAATACTTATTTGAATTAAAATTAAATATTTAAAGTAATAAATTAATAGATTAAAGCCAAGTCAGGCATTAAACAGTAAGTTTTATGTCAATGATTCAGTTGAGAATCTGGGAAATTGGTGTTCCAAGTCCTCTAAATGGCCCATCTATACAAAGCATATAGATATGCATCTTACTGTAAATAATACAAGAGATAATGTTATGACAATGGCCAATTACTTCTTTTCAAAGATTCTAAAATAATTGAAATCAAATTCTATGCAAAATTGGTTGAATGAATGAGCTAACATTTTAGCTCTGAATCCTCTAAACATATAACTTTCTTTCTTTTATATATTCATATATGTAAATATTAACTTTTTTACTTTTCTCAAAATAATCACCATTTATCATTATGGCTATGAATATGAGGCAACATACCTTGAAAGCACTTAGCCATTTAACTTTTGTATAGACTTATAAGAATAATTATTATAGCTTCTCTTTCCAGTGCCTCACATGCTTCAAATTTTATTTCATTTATATAGTATTCCATGTGAAAGGGATGCAGACTTTATGGGACTACTTTGACAGACTTGGAAAAGAATTGTGCATATAAAAAATTTTAGAAGCTTTGTTGGAACACTTTCTGTGAGTCATGGCTAATGAAACATTGTGATAACACCTTCTGTCATATGCTAACCATCAAAATTGGCTTTGCCCATAGTGTGGAATATCCCAAATAAATAACAATTTCAAGAGTGAGAAATTATAAATGAATTCAAAACATGAAATTAAAATGTTAGCATTGATTCTGACTACAAAATATGAAAATGTAAAAGAGAAAAAGGGAAATGTATGAGATAAAAAAGCCAAATCACCTAGCCAGCCATATTAAAATCAAAAAAGATACAAATAAAATAACTTCCTGACAATGCTCTATTAAAATCACCAAGGCTAACAAGGATAACATTCAGCAAATAATGTTACAATATAAATCTGCAATAAACCTTTAGCAATGGAAATAAATAGCAAAGCTGGTGCCTCTCATATCTCAGAAGATTGGACAGGATTAAGTAAAAAAATTGGAATATAGTGCTATGTTAATGAAAACAGAATTTATGCCAAGGACATGAATAAAAAATTCATTGTTGTCATTATTATAGTTGAATTAAAAATTTTAATCCTTAGTAACTACCAGAAAAAATAGTTATTTATTATAAAAGGAAATTTAAATCATATATTAGAAAGGGATTTATGAAGTTTCTTAGTCATAAACATAAGTATGATCAATAAAATTAATAATAAAAGATAAATACAAATTAAATCCTTTATGTTCGTCAAATCTGACTATAGAAAGATAAATACTGTATCTCTTGAAATCAAAATTTTAAAGGAGGTAAAACATATTCATTCTAAGTCTTAGAAGATACATTTTGTGCAGAAAATAAAAATCAAAGATGCTTTAGGGATTATAGATATGAAAGCAATGCTGATGCCTGCTGAAAAATCAGAATTAGTCAATTCCATAGTTGTTAGTAAAAAAATAAATGAACAAATATAAACAGGTGTAAACTATAAAATAGCATTTAACAAACACATAGATAAAAATTCATATCTGTTCCAATATAAGAGAGAAACTAACGACTTTGTACAAATCAAGTTGTTTTTTTTTCAAAACTGAATATTTTTGGCCCTTTTCACCAGATACTGTGATAAAAAACGGGGAAAACTTGCTAACTCTTCATGCAGGAGATGTTCAAATGTAACTTCCTTCACTTTAAATTATTGACAGCCCCTGACCTTTTCAGAGTAAAAATATAATGCTGTCAAATATAATCAACATTTTATATCATTTTGATAATATTCTAGGAGCAGCTAATTCAGAAAAATAATTGCATAATATATTAAATAATGGGCGTAAGGAACTCTCCAAATTTACAGCTAAGTGGAAGTCTAAGAAATGCATTTGGAATGCAAAATAAATTAAATTTTTAGTCTGTATTTTTTACAGGTATAAAGTTAAGGCCTGGTCTATAAAAGATTAAAGTGATAAATAAGGATCATAAAATATAAAACATAAAGTAATTGTAAGTCTTCCTACTACTTCTAAATTTTTTAATTTTTTAAATAATGAAATCCATTTAGTCATATCCTTAGATCATTTGTTTTGAAAGAATTAACATTGAGTTTGAAAGGAATTATAAAAGAAAATAGCATGAGAATACTTTACAAAAGATAAAAGCATTGTTAAAATTAAACAACTCATTGACTTATTTTGATAACAGTTTGGCTGAAATCTTAACAGATGTGTCAGATTATGGAATTGGAACAGAACTTAGTCATTCCTCCTAAAATTGAGAATGTCCAATTGTATTCATGTTTGAAACAAAATCAAAGTCTGAAAAAATCTTAATTGGACAAGAAAATTTTCATAATAATTTCAACTGTTTTTCCAATATTTATGTGGCTGATCATTTAAACGAATAATTAATCACCAGTTACTATTAGGAACATTTTCTAACAAAATCCATCATCATATCAGTTAATCTCTAGAATGGATTGCAGGTATAACTTACTATCTGTATGTGATTTTGAATTATAATTTATAAACTGTAGTCAAATAAAACATGCTTACAAATTATTTTGTGTATCTCAAAAGAATAAAAAAGAGATGTAGCAATAAGTCAGTAAAATGTTATCATGATACTGTGGACTTAAGCAAATGTAGGCTATTAGTTACTTCAAAATTGGATCAATGTCATACAGAGCAATAAATGGTTTAAAAAATTTCATAAGTTCTTGTGGAATGTACAAGAACACATCATTTATTAACTTTGTATAATAGCTGGAAATGCATCACCATGTTCATCCTGGCATACCCTAGTAACAGCTCTGTATAATAATCTAGCATTAGTGTAAAAATTAGAGCCTATATAAAAATTGCAAATTGTGTCAATCCACATCACATGCACCACCCAAGAAATCATCTTCAGAATCAAATGCTAATAAACCATGAGTTTTAGTGCATAGAGGTCAAGGTCTTGTAGGCTCATTCAAAAGTCATGTTTTTGTCCTTCTAGTTTATTCAAAAACAGGTAAACATGGTATTACATTTTTTAAAAATAAAAAAAATTAGATAATAAAAAAATTAATGAATGAAACTATTTAGTTATTTCAATGACAACATTCTTAAAATACAAAATCCATACTTGGATAGGTAGAAATAATTCCAAAGAATTGTTAAAATACCTAGGGAAAAAGAAATTCAACAGGTATCAACATCCAGTAATATCCTAATTGAAGATCACAAATAGGATCTTGAATATTTAAAAGTCTTAGACTTTAATTAAAAGTTTAGCAAGACATCAGACAGAACTGTAAAATTTATAAGTAACCACCTACTATATTTTATTGTAAAATGTTTTATAAAATTTATTATTAATGAATTATTAAAATTTCAGATTATTGTATTAAATATTTGTATTCTGGTGGTCTCTGTAATTGGTTTATATTTTAGTTGGATTTCTTTTTTGAAGACATAATTAAAACTTGTTTCAGAGTTCCAAAGACAGCAAAATCAGCACATAAATATATATTATCTAAGTTATTGATTAAATTTCTCTAATATTTTTATTTTATAATCTAATGAAAAAAATAGGAACTATAGTCTTATAATTTACATTAGGATAAAACGACCTTTTATTAAATTAATCTGTCTTAAAAATATCTCATTTTTGTTATCTATTTATCTATATTGAATCTAGTTCCAGAGGTTAGAGTTCTTATTTTTTTAATATTTTAATAGATTTAATAAAACGAAATAGTGTAGTTGACTAATAGTTTTACTAGCACAGTTTCTAACTGTAATTTTAAAATGAAAGTAATTAATTCTTTTCACATGCATTGTACTGTTATATTAAATCAACATTGTTAATTGTTGAAGTGTACAGTATATGTATAAAGATTGATTACCTTCTGTTTAAAAATAAAATAAAATAGGAAAAATTTAATATTATTTATGACCTTATACAGATTGAACCTTACTAACACTGATATTTTACTATAAAAAATGATACTCTCTCTAAACGAATATAGAATGAAATTAATATTTTCTATTAAACACTTACATTATACACATTGACTTTAGGCAGACTTTGATTTTGCACTTTTAATTTAATAATATAGTGTATTGATTCTATTCATTTTATAGTTTTTATTTTCTAGTAGTGTTCTCAGAGTTTTATCTTTCTTTTAACTCATAAAATTTAAATAGTTATGGTAATTTATTAGATAATTAATATAAAATTCTTCAGTATAAAATAAATATTAATATGAAAGAACATTCAAAAAATAAAAGAATATTGTTAATACAAACTTAAACGCAAAAAGGCAGTTAAAAATTACATCGGTTTATTTCATAAAACAAAAAAAAAAATGACAAAATTTAACTTTTTTAGAAATGATTTCAATGTGATGCAATGTAGTTTATTGTTTCTATTTTTGGAATCATTTATCAAAAAATATTGCTCCTACAATATATTTATTTTAAAATATTCAGTTTTTTTTTTATACTATTTACATTTTTTGTGTTTTTTCACAACATTTTTAATAAAAAGAGCAAAACAATAAACAGTTATGAATTTTTCATATTAACAAAAATAAAATATGTGATTTTTTATATAAACAATAAATTTGTTTTTTAAAGTTTGTTTTTAGACTTTCATTTAGCTTTATATTATCTGACACTATCTCTTAGGCACTAAAATTAAAATAACTTTTAGAAAAACAAAATGCAGTAGTTCTTTTATATCTTTTTACATTTAAGCCTTCATCTGGATATTCAAACCATGGTCAATAGTATGCTCATATAAACATGTTTAACATATATACACCTTTACATTATGATACAATTTATTTTTTAAATGTGCAGTTTTATCTATCAAAAATAACTACAAATAGACTAATGCCACCATGAAAAAAATAGTACAATAGTAAATCTTGAAGAAAATAGGAAAGCAGGTCACATGACTGAATATAACAGGATAAGCAAATGGCTGATTGAGAAATAATTTATCATGGCACAAATATAAGTGGAGACATAAAAGTGAAATTTATGAATTGCAATTTAAAAATTTTATATTATTTAAATTGTATTTTACATTTTTTTAAATAATGATTATAAAGTGCTTATGAAAAAACTACTGAATAAATATAATGCTGTTTTTTATTATTTATTATAGATACATTTCTGCTATAATCTAGACAAATTATTCTTCAAAAATTTTCAATATACAAACAAAATTTCAATGATGTTTTTTTAATGTTTAACAATAAATTAATTATTTTGAAAATTTGGGGGAGGGGGGGAAATCATCTAAAAATACTTACAAATTAATAATCCTAATTGCAGTGAGCTGTCTCTTTATTTTATCTGAGGTTTTTTTCATATATACCACACTTTTCTATATATTCTCCTCATATACACTTCAATGCATTTAAGTGTATATGAAAAGAGTATATAAAAGTGTGTGATATATATAAATATATGAAGAAAGATGAAAAAAATGAAAAAGAAAAGATAAGTTATTTTTACATTGATAGAATAAAAAATATATTTTTGAAATTAAAAAATTCATAAATCCCCCCCAAAAAAGGAGATTTGGAACAAGAAATTTTGTATTAATGGTATTTTATCTATGCATCATTAGTATAAGATGTATTTCAATATATACATTGTGTTATTTTAATGTAATATTTTTCCTCAATAATGTGAAGTCCAATTAATGTGAAAATATTGGTGCTTCTTTTTGTACATAATATTAGTGAAACCTGACTTGTATAATAATTTCTAGAAATGATGTTTTATTGTATTATACATGTATTTTAAATATTTGATATATATATATATATATATATATATATATATATATATATATATATATATATATATATATATATATATATATATATATTCATTCATTATTAATTTACTGTAGAATGAAGATATCCCCATGTTTAATCTATTTTCTCTAATCTCTAGCCTCTCTTCTCCACATCATTCCAGTGTATTATTTATTCATCCATCTCACAGGTTGTCTTTTTGTTGATCTTTTATAATATCTTGAAATCCAGTTTAATATTTAAATTGTCTCTCTAATATCATTTCTTTTAGCAATATGTCCACTTCAGTCTCTTAATTTTTTCATTGATGTCAGTAACACCTGTTTGTTCTCTCAGCAATGAATTTCATTTTGGATCTTTTTTTTACTCTTAACATGTATCTGTCCATACTTCACTGAGTGATTTTAAGACTCTATTGTTTTTCTACTAAGTGTCCAAGTCTCAGATCCATAAGTAAGAACTGATAGTATATATCAATATATATATATATATATTGTACCCCTACTTCTTGATATACAAAATAGTTTAAAAATACAACTAGCTCAGTTACATTATTATGTTTAATAATGATTTGCATATCTATCTTTAATATACTTTTATATTATCATATCTTAATTAAATTTATTATCAATCATCAAAATCAATATAGTTCTAGATTATACTAATTAAATAAGTATTTAATAAAATTATGAGACTGCGAAGTAAAGTTACAAAGTAATAAGCAGATTTACACTGAGTCAATATTTCCCAAGATACCGTCTCAATGGCATAAGAATACTACCACTACCTTATCATCTTACCACTACATCTATAGCATTCTTATGACTTTTAAATGAAATAAATTATCTTTAACAATACTAAATAAATACTAATCTTCTAACTTAAAATATAATTAAATAATCTCAGGTTCTTCTAAGTTGTTTTAAAATAATAAATTATGTAAATAAGTATGATGTGGGATTTTATATCAAACTTAAATACACCTAACTTATTTCAATAATAATAATAAATAATTCTAATCTTAAATGTAATTTAATCTCATCTATTTATATTATATAATCAATCATTAAATGAATACACAATCATATGTATATCTTTTATTTCATATGGTATCTTCATTTTAGAATAAATCAAAAATCTTATACTTAATAATCTGTGGCAATAAACAATACTGTATTCTTATAATGTGCATTATAATCATCTTATGACCATTGCAATATTTTCTGTTCATGTCAATCAATTCTTATAAAATAATGTTAAGCAAATATTGTATTCATTTCTAAATAATAATAACAAATTCATTTTTTGTACAAATATTATGTTTATTTCAAATCATCTGATGTCAAAATGCCGTGGTGAAAAATAATGAAAACTCGACACACTTTTAAAACAAATTAACAAATTTATTTACAATAACTTCAAATAAAATTTATTTACACTATTTACAGTTTTAGAATTTAAGAAAATAAATAAAAATAAAATAAGAAATTACAAATACAAGAAGTTTATACTGTTACTAATTCATATGCTTAACAAGCAATTATACATTCTTCAAATACTATACTAATAATATTATAGTAAGTTTTCAAAACTTAGATTTTAAAATAAATGTTAATAAACTTCCATTACAAATAATAATATATGTCAAAATTATTTATGTAGCATGTGTAAACAATGAAGCTCTACTAATTAAATAGCTACATTAATTAAGTATTACCATTTATAATATATCATCATATATTTACTTTATTATTAGCATTGCTTAATAGCTTTATAAATTAATGTATCTTTGTAATGTAAAACAAATAATTGACTGTAATTATACTTTATTTAATGTAATTCCTGTTATATGTTTTATCAAATATGCATTACATATCTGTACTGTTCAACTACTATTATTTAAATCATTTATCAATTTCAAATTCATAAAGCATTACCTTAGATAAATTCTATGATTCTTTTCTGTGTAAAATCATTACTTTACTTAATATGTTATTTTAATCCTTTTTGATAATTTTATTTATAAACATCCTCTAAATTTATCTAAAATTTCCGGAAAATAAATATCAATTTTAAATAAAATATTAATTATCTAAACTACTTATACTACATTGTCTATACCTAATAAACTTCAATCTAAATATAAGCTTCTACCCATAATGTAACTTAACTTATTTAATAAAACAAAATACAAAAAAAATAGAGTCTTTTCAAATCTATTCTTATCTTGCAAATAATAAAATAATTACCTAAATAAAGAATAAATATAATTCTAATACTATAACATAATAAAATATCAAAATTTATTTATGAAAGAATCATATAATTATTTCTAAGCTTCTTACGTAATGTTGTATCATGTTGACATTATAAATTAAAACTTATGCATATTTTAATAAAGTTCGTTGCCAATATAATGTATGTGTTTTCTTAAAATATCTATACATTCATTCCACAAAACATAATATTTGGTTGATCTAAAACAAAAATATTAAATTCATTAAAATCACTATACAATGTTTTTACCATAATAATAATAATGTCCAATCTGCTATCCAGCATTCTTCGGAATTTGCAGCTTCATAAAATAAAATCATTCACATTTATACTCATAAACATTCATTAGAATATTTTGTGTTATATTAATTATAAAAAATAAATTTATGTAATTAATTATTATATTATTTTTAAGTTATTATTTAATAAATGTACCTAACCTACTTTTAATAGTTTAATAATATTTTAAATTTTATGTTAAATAAATAAATAAAAGTTCATATTACGTATTTTCAGCGATCACTTGTGTTCTACCATAAAAGTTCTAACAAATATCCACGATAAAGTCAATAAAACACTATTTCCTTTTCCGTTGTATCACGTGCTTCTTGAAAGTTTATAAACAAAAAAATGATAACGCTTCTTTTTTAAAAATAATAAGTTCCCATAAGAAAACAAAAATAAAAATTAAAAAATAGTTTATAAGTTCTTTCTGGATCCAGTTCTTCATAGATTATTATTTAAAAATTATTATTTCTAAATTAATTTATAGTTTATAAATTATTTTTCATTGAATTATTTTAATCAACTTGGCTTGCTTGGTTTGGACGTCCATGTATTACTTATGCATTTCTAATAACATATTCAGGTAAGAATTAATTTCTCCATCTATAACGACCAGCGTTTTAGACTACTTCAATAATAATAATTTTATTATATTACGATTTTAAAAATCATATTTATAATCTATTTGCCTTTTCAAATCGTCAATATTTAGTCCTTTAAGCACAAAGACCTAACAAGGCAAGTATTTATTAAAAATTACTACTTCTTATATCTTTACTTAAGATATATGATTTTAATCTTTTTTAAAATCTGCAAAAATACTTTCTTTCTATAGAAATATTCATGATTTCTTTTAAATATCTATCTATAATAGACAATAGTAATTTTAAACTTTTTTAACACTATTTATAGTCCAAAATATTACTTTTCTCCATCTCATGGTTTTATGTACTAATCCAGCATCTGTTGTTTTTCTAGTTAAAGTTTCTGATATATTTCTTTGATAATACGTAAATGTTTCCATGAGTATTCGTCCGTAAATTGGAGTTTCATATTGTAGTAAGACCAATAGGGAATTATTAAATTTCTACTGCATACTTATCATTTAAAATTTCATAAAATTATATACAATAATGCCTTTATGATTTTACAACTGATTTAAGAAAATGCTTTTGGAATTCTCATTTAGCTATTTTCTCAATAACACAATTAATCCCCTTTAAAATTGTCAGAGAGCCCATCAACAATTGAATCCAGCTTTTATACTGCCAGAAACTCCTTATCTGATTGGTACATTTAAACAATTAAACTCCTCTAGCTTATTTACATATTTACTAACACACTATTAAAAATAAAATAATGACTTATTTAATATTTAATATTATCACATTTTAAAATAATATTTATCGCTTATTCAAATCTACTTTCAAACATTTTTTAAAATATTCTTTCTCACTTGATTTAAATCTTAACTTTTATAAGATCATTTAAAATAAACTAAATCTTTTAAATAATGCTACATTTTTAAGACAATATTTTAAAAATCAGATTTAATATTTTACATTAATATCTTTATTTTTATCTCGTGGATACTCAACATTATTTATAAATTTCACAACATAATTTTAAAATAGTTTTTGCAACTTTATGAGAAAGCTTCCAAGCATGTGTGTGTATATCTCTAATTAACATCTGTCTTTACAATACAAGAAACGCTTCCCATAATCTAAAAATAACTTAACAATTGCTTTTTTAAAATAAATATTTATTTTTTAAAAATAAATAAGATATTACATCAGATTTTAAAATAATTATTTGATATGATTAAAATCAAATATTAATCTCAATTTAAGTACTTATAATTTAAAATATTTCTATTCACTTTTAACATATATTTTAAACTAAATAAATATCTTTGTCTAATTTTAACTTGTCTTTTACATACTTTAGCTTCAAACATTTGTTATTAAATTTATTAATGCAGTATTACATCATAATCATCATCATCTTAAATATTTTCTCAATATCAACACAATTCACATATCAAATACTCATAGATTGCTTTAATTAAACTTATGGTAACATTACCACAAGCAAAGTCAACATCACACATTTAAAATACTTCTTAAATTTAAAATTTTCTACTAGATTAGCACAAAACTTAAATGGTGACCCATACAAAAGGGCACAATATATATATATATATATATATATATATATATATATATATATATATATATATATATATATATATATATATATATATATATATATCTGTCATGATTGTATATATTGAAAAAAATAATCTTAAACTCGGAGGTAAAAAGCCAATAAATGCATGTTGGTGAGCAGCCCATCCATGTTCCTATACTATATGAATAATCACATACTAATAACATCTGCAACGACAAGAATGTATGAAGTGGACATTAGGAATTTGCCCTGCTCCAGTTCCTTTAAGGCCTCCAAGAGGAATCAAAGGGTCTTTTTTCAGTTAACAGAATTTTGAATGAGGAAGTGAGACATGTAATTAAATTTATGAAGAAAGGAAAGGCTCCAGGTAATGATGGAATTATAATTGATATATTAAAAGAAGCAGGTGAAGAAATAGAAAAAATTTTAGCGGGTTATATACCAAATGTCTAAATGATAAAAATGTACCAGATGATTGGAAGAATGCAGTATTAATATTAATATTGGAAAAAGATGATAAAGAAGATATTGAAATTACAGACCTATCAGTCTTTTATCAGTTTTATAAAAAAATTTTACTAAGATAATTACAACTCGCCTACAGAAAACACTGGATTTCCAACAACCAAGAGAACAAGCTGGATTTAAAAGTGATTTTAGTACAGTAGATTATATCCAGGTATTGAGAGAACTGATAGAAAAGGAAAAATAAATATGAGTTGCCATTATGCTTAGGATTTGTAGATTATAAAATGGCATTTGATTCTATAAACATTTTTTCAGTGATTAAAGCATTGGATCATCAAGGGGTAGATCCAGGATATTGTCATATTTTAAAAATATCTATTAAAATGCAACAGCAACAATTAGATTACATAATGATAGTAGGAAAATCAACATTGAAAAGGGTGTAAGACAGGGTGACTCCATATTTCAAAACTTTTTACAGCCGTGCTGCAAAAGTATTTTGTGAATTAAAATGGGAAGCTAAAGGGTAAAAGTAAATGTAAATTATTTAAGTCATTTAATTTGCAGATGATGTAGTTGTTTTTAGAAAATAATGCTTTAGAGCTACAGGAAATGTTCAAAGAGTTATCATCTAAGATTAGAAAAGTAGGACTAAAGATACATGTTGAAAAGACTAAAGTAACAATGGCTAATAGATTTTCTCAAAATATGAAAATAAATATTGATTATGATGTGTTAGAAGAAGTTAACAGTTACAAATACCTTGGTCAGATTATTAATACAGATGAAATCATAATGGATAAAATTAATCATGGAATTAAACTTGGTTGGAGTGCTTTTGGTAGAAATAATTTGATACTAAAAGGAAATATGCCTATGGGTTTGAAAATGAAGGTTTTTTAATAAATGTGTTTTGCCAGTTCTTACTTATGGATCTGAGACTTGGACACTTAATAGAAGAGCAATACAGAGACTTCAGACCACTCAAAGAAGTATGGAGAGATGCATGTTGGGAGTAACAAAAAGAG